>JAWNZC010000400.1:2032500-2312500 GCA_035771165.1 Paragorgia papillata
GCATGTACCTGTATACCCAATATCCTGAGAATATCCTGTCCCCGCCCCAATGGCAGTGCTACCATTATTATACTGCACTTATGGCTTAGCTCTCGGTAACAGCTTCGATGGCTCAGTGGTCAGAGCACTAGTGATTAGATGATACCAATACCAAAATACCGATACTTCCATTACCAGAATCCTTTACGTGAGTATTGATATTCAATACCAAACCATTTAATTTCAATTTGATACATATTCAACTCACAAGTCATTGGTCAATCACACGTTTTCAAGATTGTCTAGTTCCAGAAAATATCCATAACCTACCCCCCGGAAGGGATTTCCTTTATGACCCCCATCCCCCTGGATTTTCCAAAATTGCCCCCCACCCCACCCTGCGAAAATTCCAGTTTTTAACTAAATCTGCAGCGGCAGATCCAGACTGTTAAGTGTGTCGCTCAAGGACAAGGCACAGCTATGGTTAGAAATTTCAGATTTATAATACATGTATATTCGAATTCAACATATTGGGCAATGGGAGAATCACTTAAACGTCGAAGCAAGTACAGAGTGCTATATAAATAAGACTGAAGAAAATCTTCTAAAGAAGTAACCGTTGCAACAGCACAAAACATGAACAATTGGATTCGCACACAAACAGGACAAAACTATTGTTATATATACCAACGCCAAGCCTGCTAACGCCAAGTGTTTACTTGAAACTTCTATTTAAAATATTACAAGTATGGTATGTCCTGAAGACACAATACACGCAAAATGTATTTTATTAGGTAGTAATAAAAGAAGTTAACCATAAGCGGTGTCAGTGCTCGCTATGTCGGGGCCTCAGACCCGGGGCTCCCAGGAGTTTGCCCCTTTGAGAGTATAACATAAAAGGGCTAGCTTATCATGTTTGGCTTACTTGTGACTCGTTTGCGCTCCCACCTTTCTTGGGATCTTCTTCGTCCCCCCCTGTTTGGTTCCATTTCCCCCTAGTTTTGTGTTATTTCTTTTCAGCATTGCTCTAATCAGTTGTTTAGGCTCAGTGACGGGGCTGTTAGTAGTAGGGACCTTAAGATCTACGACGGCAACTTCGAGGACGACGTCCTTCAAACAAAAGCATTCTTCTTGCAAAACAAAGATAATGAATAATTTCTAGCCCCAAGAGTAATCTGAACACCGTCCTCGCTCTGTATACAACGCCACTCAGAGCATTTTCACGTCTTCAGGACGACGTTGACTCGTGGGGTGATGATAACTGTTGTCTGAGATTGCCTTAACACAGACACTGCAACCGTTAACACTTTGAAAATTATAAAACAAGCTTCAAGTATTGAATACAGTAGTAAGTTAACCGTGACTTCTTTTTAATGCTAAAATTTTAATTGCTTTTTAACCGCCGTCGTCGTCCTAGCATAAGGTCCCTAGTACCATACTACCACCCCCTTGGTCATTCCTGTCTTCTTTGCTTGTCACGAACAATCGTTTCCTTAGTGGCTGGGTAATTGTAAGCATCTGCTGCCAATAATCTATCTCGTTTGTATGGCGCGCCATTTCGGCAAAAAATGGTCGAGAAAAAAAAACGCGTCGAGAATCGGCCAAAAATGGTCGAGAAATAAAAACGTGTTGAGATTTCTGCAAAAACTAGTCTAGAAATAAAAACGTGTCGAGATTTCGGCAAAAACAAGTCGAGAATAAAAAACGTGATGAGATGTTCATTTTTAATCATACTTTTTGAGCTGGTCAAGAATTAATTTCTGACTCGCTGACAGCATGGGGTGAAGTGATACGGGGGGGGGGGGGGTCACAAATATTTTCCAAATTTAGGGGGAAATAACCAATCACTTTCTACTTTCTATGGGTAGGTAGGATTGTACTAACTGGTGTATTCTGATCGCCAAGCTAGCGAAGATGACGCAATTTCGGATAATCATCGATTGTAGAGAACGGGTATACGTGAACGCCACTGCGAAGCGACTCATATAAAAACAATGGCGATGCAGTCGTTCGGCAGTGACATGGCGCTCGGTGACCCGCGTTCCGCGCTAACTACAACCCAATAATGAATCGTCAGATTTTTCGTCAAGTTATACAAATGTCGACTGGTTTGCGTCTGAACTCCAACTGAACTTTTTGTAATTTTTTTTTCCGACTGAACTTTGACAACTTTATCGTAAAGTAAGAAAACACTTCAAAATTGAAAAACTTTAAACACTAAAAAACACTAAAATTGAAAACATTAAAAAAGATTTAGAGGGAGTTGACCGAATTACATAAATCAAAAGACTATTTAAGGAAGGCTGTAGACAACAACCGCAAACTGCTTAGTGCTCTAGCTAAATATTACAAGAGAGAACACGTCTTAATTACTGAGTGATGACAGGTGAGGAAAAGTCTGCTTTGCTATGGCGACACGGAGAATCCAAAGAGCTTGGAAACAATATAATTTGAACACAATATAATTTGAGCAATGTTTAGTTGACAGTTTTAGATACTCAGTTGATAGTTTCTATTTTGTTCTTGTTACGAAAAGAAAAATAATTCTTAATTAAAATTAAAAATATTAAACAGTTTATGGGAATTTGTTTGTCTATGGAGTCTAGCTCCCCAAATAGCTTTGTCTCTACACCTTTTTCAGGTCAAATTCAGAAACTTCCAAACGAATTACAGAAAATTCAGATCAATTTCAGAACTTTCCAAGTGAATTTCACACAATACAATTTCACAAATTTATGCTACTACTTCCATGTCCTCCAAGTTAAGCGCACGCTGAAAAAAAACGTGGGCATGCTGGCATGCATGAATTCACAATGTCTTGAACAGTAATTTGTCCCATGGATTCATCAATTAATCTTTTGACATACATGTATGCTAGCCGCTGCTCACCCACTCTGGGAGGTTGCACTTGAGGGACTCGCATTCGCTGTTTCACCACTGCTTTCATTTTGCTCCAGATTGTCTCCACAGGGTTCAACATTGGGGAGTACGGTCCCAAATAACAGACAGTTAATCCTGGGTGATCATTTACACACTCTTCAAACTTAGAGAGACGCCTCTCGCTTCATTTTGGTAATGTCTCAAATTCATTTGGAAATGTCTGAATACCATTTGGAAAATCTGAATATCATTTGGAAAATCTGAATATCATTTGGAAATGTCTGAAATTAATTTGGAAATGTCTGAATACCATTTGGAAAATCTGAATATCATTTGGAAGTGTCTGAAATTTGTTTGGAAGTTTCTGAATTTGACCTGAAAAAGGTGTAGTTTACAAGGACGCTTTTGAAGTATACAATGAAAAACTAAAGGTTTTGAGACAATTTATCTGAATTTTATTCAAGACACAATTATGATCATCAGGCAGTCTAGTAAGTCTACACATACTGTACTGTATATTTTGCTTTTGAATACTCTCTGGAAATATCAAAGCTTTGGCCTACCCCCCCAACCCCCTATTGGAAATCTAGATACAAAGACTGGAATTCCAATATGTCATTTTGGATGCTTAGGACATAACCGACATTTGTCCAAATATTGTCAGTAGTGGTGCAGCCAGTGTTCTGGCAATTGTTGGATTTCTAGGATCTCTAAAACAGCATGTTTCCTGTATTTTGAGAACCCCCCCCCCCTCCCCAGGGGGTTGTTCCCCCTTGCCGCTCCCTTGACTACACCACTGAATATTGTATTGAATGATTTGGTATCAATACTCCTGATTACTTAAGTCAATATACTCAGTATGTATTATTTTAAAATTTCCAACATTGCCAGCCCATCACTACAGAGCACTACACCAATATTGCCAGGTCATGGGTTCAGTCAGTTCCAGCCAAAGGCTTTGATCAGGCTTGATGTTGCATTTTTGTAATTGGTCCTGGATTGCTTTGAAAAATGTACCAGCTAGTACATCTGTACATGTATACATACATATGTAGGGAGGAGGCATGAGTGGCACAAGCTGTTAGCTTGCTGCCCCTCCCCACTAAAGTTGGATGGGTGACTTCATGGAGTAGAGTTGTTGGTTCTCTCCTGTGCCTCAAGGGTTTTTCACTGGGTTCTCCGGTTTTCCTCCCTCCACAAAATCAACACCATCAGGGATAGGAGTGGTGCCCACCCCTGCCTTAGGTACCATAGTCAACGAAAGAGGAGCCTTCTGGCTGTGGTTGACCAACCAATACTGTTTATTATACCCTCACAATTAATCGTCCAATCAAATGTCTACATCAGCATCATGTTGCAGCCCAATATTTTATGATGTAGGACAACTACAATAATTGGGCAGCAACCTTTGGACAGGTTCACAAGGTATATTTACTTGCCAATTGCATAATTATTTGTTCGATATAATAAAACACCTATTGGATTCATCTAATTTGCCCCATATGGAAAATAGTTAAGTCTCAAATCTTAATATTAGGCTCAACCTTCAGTCTCATACAATATTCAATTTTCATATTTTGCTATATCGGGCATAGATGAATTATCCAATAAGTTATATTGTTATATATACTGGTACAGTATATATCATATGTCAAAGTCCATTTTTCTAGCTTTCTGATTGGGTGAGTGGTCCTCACATGGTGGTCTGAAAATTGTGATGTTTCCCATGTAACCCATGGCAGCGGGTAACATTACATTTATTTTTCCCAAGGGAAAAATATGAATACCAGAAGTAGATGGTCAAGTTCAGTTTGTATTTGTTTTCTCCAGTTTTCCTTCATTCAAAACAATGTCTGAAGGTTTGGCTCAACATTTTTGTTGTCATTTAACACTTGATATATAGGCAAACAAGACCCTTGGCCTAATCAAAAGAGTCTGCGGCAGAGACCTATCTGATGTCAAAACCAGAAAACTGCTCTACTGCTCCCTTGTTCGGCCTCACCTAGAATACTGCTCCAACGTCTGGTCTCCCTTTACCTTGAAACACTGCCGATTAATTGAAAACATCCAACGTCGAGCCACAAAGTTTATTCTCAACTATCCCTCCGAGGAGTTAAGCTACAAGGAAAGACTCGTCTCACTTGATTTGCTACCGCTTGAATTTAGACATGAACTGTCAGACGTTTCACTACTTTTTAAATATACGAATGATCTTATTAATGTTAACTTTGATAAATACTTTACACCTGCTTGTCCTTCTCACAATACTAGGAACTTTGATCCTAATAATTACTGTCCTTTGAACACCCACAAACAAAATTATTTTAGATGTTCTTTCTTTCCGAGAACCATCAGCCTTTGGAATAGCTTGTCTACTACTATCAAATGCTGCAGTAGTATTAGTCAGTAGTATAAGTGTAAGTTAAAGTGTTACTATAGTCAACTTTTTTTTCTTCTTTTTTTTTCTTCTTTTTTTTTTCTTTTTTTTTTTTTTTTAAGTTTTCTTTTTAATTTTTCCTTTTTTTCATATATATATATTACCGCTTCTCAACTTGTTTGGGGGAAAATGTCAATTGGGGCGATAGTCCTGTTTTTCTCCCAGCCACTATGTTACTTGTTGTATTCATGTGATGGTGTTGGTGGCACAGTGGTTAGTGCACGTGCCTTTCACCTCTGCGAGCCGGGTTCGATTCCTGCACGGTGCAGTTATCTGATTAAAAAAAATTCACCTTGGCCGCATGTGAGAAGAGTGCTTCCAGTTTGACTCTGCCAAACACCACAAGTTTCCTCCGGGTACTCCGGTTTCCTCCTGTGAGTAACACTGGACCAATGAGGGTGGGCCCTTACTGGACCTCTGAGGATAACAGTTTAGATATAACTGATAGAGTTATCCAGTATAAATAAGGTTAGTTTATAGTTTATAGAATGTTGTGGCAAAGCAAATAAATAAATAAATTTGTAAATAAATAAATAAATAAATAAATATAACAAAACACTTATTTAATGGTACCTCAGGAAAACAGTGTGTTTTGTGGCCCCTCAACTGCTCACTGTTGCCCTCAGCTTCACCTCAGGAAACAACGGCAGTTTCTGGGCCACAAATCACATTGTTATAATTACCAAAGACTTTTGTTTGCCAATAATGAAATGAAATCCTATTGGTCAAATCATGTTCACGTGTTGTTCATCAAACTCAATGTTTCCCTCTGACATCAGCTTTAATCATGCGTCGTTCACGTGAATACACAATGATTATTGCATCAGATCAAGAACTTTGGACTTTTCTTGTGACCCTCAGGTGACATTGAAGCCTTCGGGTCCGTAATGCACCTATCAATGTAAACCCCGTGGGGTGGGGGTGGGGGCAAAGGGTGGGGATTTGACAAAAAAATGAAAATTTGAGTAAAATGCCTGAGGGTGGGGAATTGTATATTGATCAAATGTTTCCAAAAGAACGCACCTGGGGACAGATTCAAATTTTCATACGTTTAAATGAGCATTGATTAGCTCGTGAATTATTAATGATGAAAAACACGAGTCATATACATACACATATATTTAAATATTTCTATGCATGATCACCTTTAATTGATCATTCAATAAACAATTGAAAAATGTTCCTTTGCAAAGGCTGAACGTTTTTAACCAGATGGATAGTTGGAAGCAAAGATATATTTGGATTTACTCACCTTTGTAGACTGCTCTCGAACTCTCAAAGGACAAACGAAGGTAAACTGACTACACAAGAAGACCGTTCTTAAGCACTAGTCTCCAGGGCTTTTGCAATCAATACCGTGCAGCAAGTCAAATGTCTTGACCCATGGGGAACAATTTATGGTCAAATGCATGACTGCGGGTATGGTTTTCAATGTCAAATCCCCACCCTTTGCCCGCACCCCCACCCCACGGGATTTACATTGATAGGTGCATAAAACTCGATGTTTCCCTTGGCACCAGTCAACAAGTGTATACTGTTGCCCTCGGCACCAGTAAATAAGTGTTAAATATGTATCCTGAGTAATACTTGAAATTTTTCATCAAAAATCCCTAGTAGTGTATGAACCTACCACTAGCCAATAAGCCATCTTTGTAGTGCAAACTCAACACCCTAGCTGTATGCCCACATAATTTCCGCGTGGTAAACGTTCTAACATCACGCAGTCTTTGAAATCTCTGCATAGCTGCAACAAACTTTAATTTCCAGTTTAAAAATTCTGTTTCTTCTTGTTTTTGTTCTGTCGCATTAACCACCCCAAGTTCTTCACAGGCATTCATCCAAGCCTTACCACAGCTCGATATAACCTTATTCCATGTTTTACTAACCAAACAACAACGACAAAGTGTTCTATAATCCAGGCATTTCATCACATGGAAACTCAGTTCAGGTGGAAGACATTTAAGAAAGTCTCGTTTGACTAAAAATTCCAGTTGGCTTGAGAGAAGCTGTAATTGAACAGGTCCAGATATTCCTATTATTTTCATAATGGTAAGGTTCTTGTCCGTGTCGTTTAAAGATAGAAAATGCTTTTCAAATTGTCCTAGCCACTCTTCAAAACAGCCATGATTGCCCGCCATTTTTGAAAGCTAAATCACTAAAACACATACCTCGTAGTGACGTTGTGGCACTGATCTGGTATCGTTTCATTTCTCAAATTCTTAAATTAATTTTCTGGTATTTATACTTGTAGATATTTTGCAATATGTGGAAATTATAAAGTAGAATATATTTTACATTACTCTTTTTATCTCAGGACTGGTTAAGTTTTTACATTTTAACGTTTTGTAGTTCAAGAAAACGCGCTTGAAACTGTCCACCTGAGCTATGTGATTAAATACAGGGGGGTTGTGCGCACATGTGTCACAGAATGTTGTCCTGAAAATCTATATTTTTAATCGAAACAGTCGAAATTGGTGGAGATCTCAAAGGGCACAGGCCGCACAGACAACAGAACTATAGTGGATAATGTTCATTGCCCTTAACACTCTTTTAAATATTAACAATAAAACACCACCAAAGGTAAGCGACTTTGCATTTTGATACATCATGTGTTTGCTCGATGTATTGCTGTATGCCTATTATAATTAATTTATCAGGTCATGCAATCGATGAAATCGGTAATCGATAGAAATCAATATCAATTAATAACAATTGATATTAATTAATTGATTATTTTGATAATTAATTAACAATTGATTATGGATGGTTTTAGTGATTATTGATTAGTATTGATTGGTTACAAACCCAGCAATTGGTTAATGTTTGAAATCTTAATTCGATCTGATCCAATTTTTTTGTATTAGTAATTTTCTTTAAAATCTAGGTAATAAATGCTTTGCCCTCTTTATTTGTCATTTGATGCTCATTTAGGTCTACAGGAAAATACCCTGTGAGCATGAGAGCCTTCTTTACTGAGAGAGAGGAAGAAAAGAAGGCTCTGTTGTATTTGTAACCACAGGGAGCCCAGACAAATAGTACGAACACGCAATATAAACAAGTAAAATTATAGTAATAAATAAAACTAACTAAAAAAATATTTAAAAATAAAGTTTGCCTACCGTGTAGCTAATGTTGTTATGAAGTCGTTCTATTGTGCATTCATCCTTTCATTCAAATCCAAAGTGCTGAAATTTCAGCCAACCCGTTTTGGGATACAGCCAGATTTAAGGCTGTATCCCAGTGGCGGATTACCAGTTTCCGGTCCTGTAGGCTAAATAAAATTCATGGGCCTCAAGTGCACTGCTCTATGAAAAACCTTATATCAACATGCCATATCCAGAGATAATTTAGGTACCCCGGTCACTCTGTCATTGGCAAATTCGGTAACAATATTCAACTACCATACAGAAGATGCGAGAACCATCTAAGCAGGGGCGGATCCAGGGGGTGTCAAAGGTGGCTCGAGACACGGTCAGATTTTTCTACATTCGAAATTTATATAAAATATACTTAAATAAATAAATAAATTTACAATTTTAAAATTTTAACATTATTTCAACAAAATCCCCTAATAAACTGAGTAAATTTCTAAATATTTCAAAAATTGGATAATTCGATTTCCTGAGACGTAATAGGTTACAGAAAGCGCGGGAAATTCCGCATTGATCGATATTTTGCATATCAAATTATTTCCTACGATGACTGGCCGACAGCTCCCCGAAGTTTAACCCTTTAAGTTCGGGAAATAATCGTAAAATGATACTGCGATTTTGCGACACGGTCCGCGGTCCTGTTGTTACTAAATATAGTAACTTCTTGCCATGTCCAGACACTGTGGAGGGTAGCAAGCCAATCACAGTGCGAGTTTTTGTGACGTAAGACACGGTGAGACACGGTGGCCATGTTTTCATTGCGCAATTACAGAGAAATGGCTTAATTCGGGAACATCTCGGAAGCTTCTCGTCATATTACAGGCCTTGCACATTTGACATTTCTTGCTTTGTTCGACATGGCTTCTTGTGCGAGCTTTGATAATGTGCTGCGGCAACTTATTCAAATTTTCGATGGTTTACATTTACAAGAAGATGTTTCGGATGAGATTTTGTTGTTGAGACAACATTGTGAACGCGTCTTGGTTGAAGAAAGACAGCGAGCAGAACATTTGGATGAGAAAACAGTGCGATCGTGCGAGTTTTCGAAGCTCCAATTTCCCAAGAGCCAGAAAGAAAGATCTGCGCTTCGTGTACCTGTAAGGTGAGAATCTGACTTTATAATTAATTTTATTTTCAATATTCATGAAGTTTAATTACCTGTGTGCAAATTGGGTACAGGTAATGTATGTAAATATTTATTGAGCAGAATATATTACATTTGACTTACATAAGCTTAAGTGAACGACTACAGAATCTATATGTCCCCGTTTAATATACAATTTATTGGTATATAGTAAATCTGTGGAGTAGTTCTGGTATTGTGAATGAGTGAATCCAATAACAATGTAGCAGTAACGCTATTTAATGCTTTGGTATGAGAATTGTATTTAATCCATTTTTGTAAATTGACATACTTAGTCGTTTGAAAATCCCTTAGAATAGTTGTATTTATACATATATATATTTATAAAATAGGTTGCGTCTTACGCACGCTGTGATTGGTCAATTACCGTGTTTATATCAGGCTATGTAAACACGGTTGTGATGTCACGGCACATTTTTTAGCCTTATTTCATAAAAGAAATAGAAAATGGATGCCCTGTGTTTATATAACCTGATGCAAACACTCGAGTGAGTTGGGAGAATTCGAAAGTACTTATGTAAACCCTCGCCTACGGCTCGGGTTCACATAAACTTTTGAATTCTCCCAACTCACTCTCGTGTTTGCATCAGGCTATATAAACACGGGCGGCCATTTTCTATTTCTTAAATGGCAGTACAAATGGCATTTGTACTATATATATATGTATGGTACTGTAAATTCAAGGAATACTTTATTTGAGAATATTTTAGTGACTTTAGTATTGGATAAATACAATTCTAGAGTATGCTCGGAATTATTGGGAGGTGTTTATATGGAAGTGAGCAAGCTTGGTTTAGTTAATTTGTTTACAATCAGGCTGAGGCAGGCTGGCACACTAAAAGGCAGGCTGGCACACTAAAAGGCAGCCTCCAGCCGGACTGATGTGAGTAGTATAATATTAACCCATTAGCTTACAATGTGCCAAGATGTGCCCTACTTTAGTATTTTACTCTGTCTACCACCAGACGATTAATAATTTTTATGATTATTACATGTTATGGTAAACAATTTTATGGTTAAGCCAATTAGCTGGCAATGCGCCATACTTTAGTATCTTACTCTGTCCAATGCCAGAGTCAGTATTTTACTCTGTCTAACGCCAGACGAATTTACTCGTCAGTGGCAGGGTACTGCCAGTTAATGGGTTAATATATATAAGATTAACACCTGTTTGGCAAACAGTGGGATCACTCTGGCAGTTGGGCAACAGAAAATAAATTACAGGCAATAATGTATTACCACTACCATTAGGAAAACATTTTACAATGTGGGGCTATGCAATTTTTGTTCTGTTTGCATTCCTGGTTATCAGCTTGGTAAAGCAGACTAGATAAACTACCATGCCTCCAAATATTTAAACATTCCCTTAGTTGATACAAATCAAATGTTAGGCAATTATTTTAGAACCTATTCTGTCTATCCGACTACCTCAAGGCTAAAATATTAAGCAACCATCCTAAATGAATTTTATCAGACTGGTGGGAAAGAAATAAGCAGCATATTTAGTTTAGTTTAAAATATGTGATTGAACATACATGCTCAATGCAGCAATGCAGGCAACAATGCAGGGTATTGCTAATGAGTCTAATATGAGTGTGATAATGAGTATTGGTTAACTACTATAGTCTATTTAATTACAGAAAGGTACAGAATAGTTGAGCCCCAATTAGTCCCCAATTTCATTTTAAATAGAATAATTTTTTTAGTAAGATACTGTAGTTCAGTGAAGATGCAATTTGCAGGTAAGATTCTGTTGAAAGATTTGGGTAAAATTTGTACAAAAATTTGTGTAAAATTCCCACAAAACATGTACAAAACGACCCTGCAATATGACTCGAGATCACCCCCAGAATGCAGGAAATGCGTTTTCAGAGACTTCAATTTTCAAAATTTTCCGGGGGGGCATGCCCCCGGACCCCTCTAGATTAGTGGACCACACCTATCAGACACGGTCAGATTTTCAGCTAGATCCGCCCCTGCTAAGGGGGTGCTGGGGCAATCCGCATGTCCTCCCAGAAAATTTAGAGTCTCGGAAATGCCATTTCCTGCATTCTGAGGCTGTGATCTTCCCATAATCACAATTTTCTTTGAATGACAAATGAAGTTGGAGCTAACTATTTGGAAGCATTTATTTCTTGAGTTGGAATATAACGGAACAAATGATCCTGAAGGTCTGTATACTACCATCTCATTGCTTTATTAAAATTAAAATTAGAATAATGCTAATAAAAATGAATTCTCTGGAAATTACTGGCCTCTTGCAAGCCTGGGCCTGTAGGCTTCAGCCTACTTAGCCTACTTGGTAATCTGCCACTGCTGTATATCCCAAAACAGGTTGGTTGAAATTTCAGCACTTCGGATTTGAAGAATGAGAGGATGAATGCACAAATTGTTCATTACAATTTGTGTAATTTACAATTTGACTTTACACTTTGCAGTAGTGTTTTCACAAATAACTTGGTTGCTTGTAAGCAATAAAATTTCCATATTTTTTTGTGTTTTAAGCAATTATTTTTGATAATTTGTTTTTAATGTGTGAGTGGCAAAATTGAAACGTTTTAAACACAGTTTTCGTTTAGATGTCCACCATTTTGAATTTTTGTCTTCATTGGTCCCAGTCTCACGTTTAGCAACCCAGATGCCCGCAAAAGCACCCATGTCTCAGTCTGTGTACATGTAAGCGCCCACCCCCTTCTTTTTGTAAAAATTAAAGCACAGCTGAGGGACGAGCTGAGGGGGTGGGTGCTTAACCGGTCAAATACGGTACTTGATAGAGGTGTAGTTGATCAATCCTTTTCTCCAATATAATTTTGTTTTCACAACCACCATCTATGGTCATTACTTGTAATTTGAAAGAACTCATAAAATTGTAATAGAAGGGCCTTTACAATTTTTTTGTATTTTTCTTCATTTTCAAGATATTTCAATTTGTTTGATATGTAAATGAATGGTCTCTGACGTCATGAGCAGGGTACAATATTTTCACATGTAGAAAAAATCAGTTATATCTCTAAATTTGTTCAACGAAATCACTTGAAACTGACAGCACATAGAAATGCCTTGTGACACTGAATATTTCATAACTGATGTTGCTTTGTGTAAAAATACTGTACCCTGCTCATGACATCAGAGACCATCTCATTTACATATTAAACAAATTGAAATATCTTGAAAACGAAGAAAGATACTAAAAAGTTTTAAAATATCTTCCAATACAATTTTACGAGGTCTTTCAAATTAAACAAACTTAATTTTTATTGCCAATATACCCTTTAGATTGACAAATTACTGTAACATTGTGATTACATTTCACCATAGTCAATCGAGATATGGTCTGGAAACTCAGCAAACTTCAAAGCACCTATAATGAGCTGTGGTTTTATGTTGAACCGTACCTTACACTGTGCACATCCTTTGTTTTAGGTTTATTAATATTTAAATAGCACGGTTGAGTGATTGAACTGAAAATTGTTGTTATTGGATAATTCGTTCATTATACTAAAATACAATGTGTTCAATGACCGTGCACCGTGCACAAGAATGCATAAAGATGAACAAAAAGATAGAATAAAGACTTTAGCTGAATTTCCAGACCATATCTCGATTGACTATGATTTCACAATAGCATTTTTACAAGGCAATACAGTACTGATAATTCTAGACCAGATTAGTCTCCTTCGCAGCCATCATACTGTAGTTGGTGTACGTTCTCACTCCCCTCAACTACTGTTAGTTGGGGCCGCGACCACATGAAGGAGGCTCAGACCAATTACAGTATGTGCACTTTTTTCCTAGGGAAAATTTTTCTTAATCTCCGAAGCACACAATGATGCAAGTTTTCTTATCCATCACTTTTTAAGTTTCTATCTTAAAGGTATTGCATACAACAAAATTGAAATTATATGTAGAACTTTATTATAGAAGGTCCATGAAACGAAGGAAGAAACGAAGCATGGGTGAGGGGAAGAAGAGTGAATGGGAGAAAGGCCCAGGGGGAGGGGGGAGATGAAGGGATGAATGAGGGAGGGATGAAGGAAGAAAAAAATGGAGGAAAGGGGGCAAAAGGAAGGATGAGAGAAATTAAGGATTAGAGGAAGGGAGGAAGAATTGCTTGGAAAAAAGGAAAGATAAAGAAAATAGATGGAAGGGGCACAGGGGAAAGAATAGGAGGAATGGATGGTGGGAGGGAGAAAGGAATAAATGAAGGATAGGAGAGAAGAATTGATGGGTGGGAGGTAGATAGCAAGGGAGGGAAGTAGAGGAAAGGGTGAAGGTATTAGAGTAGGAGCAAATAAGTAGAGAAAGAATGAGGAAAAGAATGGAGGTGGGAGGATGGAAAAGAAATGGAAGTGAAATTTATAGGAGGATCAATGCATGGGAATGAGGGAGGGAGAGGCAGGAAGGGTGGAAGGAATGGTAGATTGATGCATTGCATGGACAGATGACAGGGTAGTCAGAACCAATGAAGAAAGGGTGGGAGAGAGGGAGAGAGAGAGGGAGGAAGTGAGAAAGGGTGGGGGAGAGAGAGGGAGCCAGGGAGGACGCGAATGAAGGATGGGATAGAGATTGAGTGAAAAAAATGGAGGGTAGGAGCAAAATTATAGAAAGGAGATAAAAAAGGAGGCAGACAGGAAGAACGGGTGGAGGAAAGAGGGAGAAAGGAACTCGGAGAAAGAGGACCAAAGGGAGGGTGACAAGAAGGAAGGAAGGAGAGAAAGGAGGGAAGGAGGGAGGGAGGAAGGTAGGAGGGAGGGAGGGAAGGAGGGAGGAAGCAAGCAAGCAAGCAAGTAAGTAAGCAAGCAAGGAAGGAAGGAGGGAGGGAGGGAGGGAGGAGGGAGGGAGGGAGGGAGGGAGGGAGGGAGGGAGGAGGGAGGGAGGGAGGGAGGGAGGGAGGGAGGGAGGGAGGGAGGGAGGGAGGGAGGGAGGGGAGGGAGGGAGGGAGGGAGGGAGGGAGGAGAGGGAGGGAGGGAGGGAGGGAGGGAGGGAGGGAGGGAGGGAGGGAGGGAGGGAGGGAGGGAGGGAGGGAGGGAGGGAAGGAAGGAAGGAAGGAAGGAAGGAAGGAAGGAAGGAGGGAAGGAAGGAAGGAAGGAAGGAAGACAGATGGTCAAATAAATAGATGGATGGAAGAGGAAGGAAGGAAGATGGTCAAATAAATAGACGGATGGAAGAGACAGATTTCTAATCTGTTTATGTGACAAACCCAATTTTAGGAGGACATAAAGTATGTTTTCTTGCACTTGTTCAATCGTTTACTCATTATAGCAGCGTCACTCAGAAAATAGTAAGTTCATTCTTATTCTTTTGTTTCTTTATGTGACTGACTATCGTAATTAAGTTAAGTTTTTCTCTACGTGTATTTTACTAGGGAGTAAGTCTAACTACGTCTTTACAAAACGGTAAGCTAGTGTTTATCGAAGGACTTAAGTATGCTGTGAGAGGAATGGCTATAGAAACTTCAGATGATGTAGAAGGAAATCCATTTGTTGGATTAAGGTGAGAGCAAACATTTTATATCAATTTCTAGTTTAGAATGGTGATGACATTGTGTACTGTTTATTCCCATTTGATGAACATAGAATATAATCGAACAAGCTACAGTATATAGCGTTAAACCCCTTATGAGATATATAACGGCAGACATGCATGTAACTACAAAAAGGATTAAATGTATACTAAGTAAGACGTTTATATTACATAATTCATAAAATGTGAAATCCAGTTATCGAAATCCGACTGCAAACCGATAAAACTAACAATATATAGGTCATTGAATTTGAACATGATTTCCCTGAACAATATGTCCTATTATCTTAATTATTCTCCGCATGCATTTGTACAGGTCGTTCTTTAACTTTCAGAATTTTGTAAAATCTACTCCGAATGCCTAAAATGACATTTCAAATTTTTTCATTTTTAATTGAAATTGACAATTGTCCGTCCGCTGGGTGACGGATAATTCTGATTGGTCAGAATATTGATTTTGATTGACGGCAAAATAATGTTGGGTCTTCGCGTCGTTCTCTATTCTTCCACGCTTCACGGGTTTCATAAATCACATTTCGAAAGTTGTCAAAACATTGACATCGCTATTATTGGCTCACGTTCTGATTGGTTCTGTTAAACAAATATATTCGGTGGGCAGAATTCAACTAAAACACATGGTTTTTTGGGCAGGCCGGTATTTCCCGTTGCCCGCCTAACTCCCGAACCCCTAATACCGCCAGCTACACAGGCTAAGGACTAAGGTAAACGACAACTTCTGAAGACGAACGTGGAGCTAAAAATGGATAAGAAAACGAACCAAAAGCCATATAACAAAAGGCTTATTCGTTTGTTCGGTCTGTACTAGCTGGAAAGTATTTGCCTTCGGTTTTTCTCGTACAAACCTCGCTCCTTCGTCGCTCGGTCTGTACGAAACCCTCAGGCCAATACTTTCCCGTACAGATCTCGCACTCGGTCAATAAGCCTTTAATGATACACCTATTTAAAGGGTATTGGCAATACAAATTAAGTTTATCTCATTTGAAAGAACTCGTCGAATGGTATAAGAAGACCTTTTACAATTTTTCCGTATCTCTTTTGGTTTTTGAAATATTTGGACCAAAGACAGCGTGCTGTCCGCCATCTTGGAATTATTTTCGATATGCATGTGACATAAGCAGGGTAAAGTGAAATTTTTATCTTGCCAACCTTATAATATTATGAGCTAGAAACTCGATTTTGTTGCGCTATTTCCATTTTAAATTGACCCACAACATTTAAAAAGCCTTCCGTGTAAATCTGGTCACCCACGGAGTAGTTTCGTCGGGTTTACCCTGCTTATGACGTCACCAACTTCTCATTGGTTTAGATAACCTAACCCAACACCTTCCCCTAACCCTAATCAGTAAAGAGCATGGAAACGAATTGATAATCGACAATGTGATTGGTTACTTATAGCCAATCAGAAAACTCATTTATATTAGGTAGGTCTTTACTGGTTAATTCCGGTAAAATCGCGTGCTCGTGCCCGTCCGTTATGATTGATGAACCGCTCCGGATTAATTATGGGTTTCGGCAGTCCTCCCTTTGTTTACACAAAAAAAGAAGCTTTGAAAAGCCCTAAAACTTCGCGAATTCAGTAAATTAGGCACTGAATCATGTATAAGTCCGAGTGTGTGAGTTTTACCCTTCCGAAACTAAGCAGTAACATGAACAACAACATTGGAAATGAGTAATGACCGCACTCTCGGTTAATAAGAAGTTGTTTATACACCAAGTTGTTTATCTTGCGTAGGTATCATCAATCATAGGCGTAGAGTATGGGGGGGGGGGGGGGCTGAGGGGCTTCAGCCCCCCGAGAAATCTCAATGGGGGGGGGGGGCTGAGCCCCCCCAGGAATTTTGCAGCAACTGACTCATCAATCACCATTCACAAATTATAGGTTACTCGTTAGGCTAAAGTAAATGTTACAGACTCATTCCTGTCAGCCAAAAGCAACCAAAAACAGTGATAAGTCAACCCAGTAAACACAACATCGAAAAATTGTTGAAATGTGTTGTATTTTAACTAGTTTTTATGACATTTCATGACCTTCAGTGTTCTTAAAAATCACCCCTCAGAATGCAGGAAATGGCATTTCCAAGACTCTAAATTTCAAAAATGTCCGGGGGGCATGCCCCCGGACCCCCCTAGAAGAGTCCCTTTTTGTAAACGCCCCCACCGGAATATTCTTAAAAAGGTCCTGTTCAGCATTTCAGCCCCCCCTGGACAAAAACAAAACTCTACGCCTGTGGGTATAATGTCTTCTTTTCTGTCAAAGCCCCTACCCTCAAGACAGTCTGTGTACAGGCTAAGGTAATTGAGATCTTATAGGATTTCAACTGAGTACGAGGTTGATAGGATTTAGGAATTAGATGAACACCGGTTTTCATCTAATATGTCCACACTAATGTCCACACAAACGGAGACTTTCTGATACGGTTAGGCCTTTCGTCCACACTAATCCGGCCTCTTCGGTGACCGAAAACGGAGCGTTTCGAAAACGCTCTCCAGAGTGGAGACATTCGAAGACGCCGTTTTTTTACACCAATGTGCACGGGGAAAACGAAGCTTTTAGAAAACAATGATGTCACGATTATGCTATCTTGGTTTCAGTCACCTAGAACTATTCATTCATACCACTGTAGATCTTTTTAGCGTTTTACTAAACGGCGAAAACGATTCGAAGACGATAGTGTGGATGGAAAACTTTTGATACGTTTCCGATACGAGGTCTCGTTTGAATACGGATTAGTGTGGACATGGCCTAACTTCAATCAGGTGATGGAATAAACTATTGTAATTAGATGAGTTTGAGATACAAATTTACACAGAGCGTCCGTTTTCTATTTTTAATATAATAAGTGCTCTAAGGTTCTTTTGTTTCAATTTCTAGCGACACGACTTTCTGTCTTAAGCCTTTGTATGAAAAAGTAAAAGAAGAGATGTCTAAACTTGATGATAATGAGCCGTATCTGTTGTTGATTGATGATATATCAGTATTTCTCAGCCTTGGCGTTTCAGCTACACATGTGAAAGACTTTGTACACTATTGCCAAGTTACTGTCTGCACACCTGAAAAGGTTTGTTCTTTGTTGCTTACTTTGCTTATAGAAGCCCGTGGAAGCCATGAGTGCGCGTTTTTTTGGGTATGATGGGGGGAGGGGGTGTCTATGGACGTAGAGAAGGAGGCCAATCCTAGCACTGCAGGCCAGCCCACAAGTGTTGCAGATTCAGGTTGTTGATGTTTATCAGCAGTTCTCTAGTGCCTCTTTTGTCTCTTCTCTTCTCCTTTCTTTTCTGTTCTTCTCTTCTCTTTTTCGTCTCTACTCTACTCTTCTCTCTTTTCTTCTCTTCTCTTTTTCGTATCGTCTCTTGTCGTCTACTCTCCTCTTCTCTTCTCTTGTCGTCTACTCTTCTCCTCTTGTCGTCTACTCTACTCTTCTCCTCTTGTCGTCTACTCTTCTTCTCGTCTTCTCTTCTCCTCTTCTCTTCTCGCCTACTCTTCTCTCCTCCTCTCCTCTCATCTTCTACTCATCTCTCCTCTCCTCTTGTCGCCTACTCATCTCTCCTCTCCTCTTGTCGCCTACTCTTTTCTCCTCTTGTCACCTACTCTTCTCTCCTCTCCTTTTGTCGCCTACTCTTCTTTCCTCTCCTTTTGTAGCCTACTCTTTTCTCCTCTCCTCTTGTCGCCAACTCGTCTCTCCTCTTGTCGCCTACTCTTCTCTTCTCTTCCTACTCTTCTACTTCTCTCGCCTACTCTTCTCTTCTCTCCTTTTGTCGCCTACTCTTTTCTCCTCTCCTTTTGTCGCTTACTCTTCTCTCCGCTCCTCTTGTCGCCTACTCTTCTCTTCTCTCCTCTTGTCGCCTACTCTTCTCTCCTTTTGTTGCCTACTCTTCTCTTCTCTTGTCACCTACTCTTCTCTCCTTTTGTTGCCTACTCTTCTCTTCTCTCCTTTTGTCGCCTACTCTTCTCTCCTCTCGTTTTGTCGCCTACTCTTCTCTCCTCTCCTTTTGTCGCCTACTCTTCTCTCCTCTTGTCGCCTACTCTTCTCTCCTTTTGTCGCCTACTCTTTTCTCCTCTCCTCTTGTCGCTTACTCTTTTCTCCTCTCCTCTTGTCGCTTACTCTTCTCTCCTCTCCTTTTGTCGCCTACTCTTCTCTTCTCTTGTCGCCTACTCTTCTCTTGCCGCCTACTCTTTTCTCCTCTCCTCTTGTCACCTACTCTTTTCTCCTCTCCTCTTGTCGCCTACTCTTTTCTCCTCTCCTCTTCTACTCTTCTCTTCTCTCCTCTTGTCGCCTACTCTTCTTTCCTTTTGTTGCCTACTCTTCTCTCCTCTCCTTTTGTTGTCTACTCTTCTCTCCTCTCCTTTTGTCGCCTACTCTTTTCTCCTCTCCTCTTCTCGTCTACTCTTCTCTTCTCTTGTCGCCTATACACTTCTCTCCTCTTGTCGCCTACTCTTCTCTTCTCTCCTTTTGTTGTCTTCTCTTTTCTCCTCTCATCTTGTCGCTTACTCTTCTCTCCTCTTGTCGCCTACTCTTCTCTCCTCTTGTCGCCTACTCTTCTCTCCTTTTGTCGTCTGCTCTTCTCTTCTCTCCTTTTGTCGTCTACTCTTCTCTTCTCTCATCTTGTCGCCTACTCGTCTCTCCTCTTCTCTTGTCGTCTACTTTTGTCTTTTTTCGCCTCTTTTCTTATAAAGGTATATCCTGTCTATTATAGGGTGGTTCTCTGGTTGTTTTAGTCCATGCTGATCGCGACTTAGATGATTCCGAAGAAGAAATCTTGGAGAAACAGTTGATCTATAAGTGTAATCAGGAACTTCACGTGAAAGGACTCAGCAGTGGCTACTGTCGTGAAGTTCATGGCCAGGTACTTAAATTTACAATTATCAAACTACACACGATATATGGTATACATTACACGTGATATACGATACATGATACTGTGTACTATGTGCGGTGGATGGTGTGTGACGTGTGGTAATGTGATGCTATGTATTGTGTATGGTGTGTGGTAATGAGTGATGTATGATATATGTGATGTTATTGTGGATGGTATGTACAGTATACTGGATGGTGTGTAATGTATGCTGGATGGTGCATGGTGTACGATGCATGGTGGATTGTGTGATGTGTAATGTATGCTGGATCATACATAGTGCATGGTAAATCAATCAGCAAGTTTTTCAATAAGAATGTCTGTTGTTGCGTTCTTTTCGTACTCAGTATTCCACGTATTCCAAAGTTAGTATTCCAGAATATAAGGCCCAAGACATTGTACTCTTATACTTACCACAGCCACGCTCGTGGTTATCAGCTCGCTGCACTAACAAGGCAGAATTAAAGTCCATATGAAATGAAAATTAAGTCTGTCTCAGATCAATGATCAATCACAGTAAAAAAAAGCCACGTAAGAGCAACCAAATGACAAAGTAACGTCCGTTGTAAATTTTCGTTTCCTTGATTCGTTGTGGAGATATTTCAGTATGTTTAATATGCAAATTAAACATTTTCACGTCACACATGCATACTGACATATCGGAGAAATCTACATGTCTTGGTTTGATAATGGCAAAGATATATAACCTTCTCCGATAAGTCATGTTTAATTTGTATATCACACACTGAAATATCTCAAAAACGGAGCAAGAAAACGAAAAACTGCAAAAGATGTTACTTTGTCATTTTAATTAAGTGTTCTGTCAAATAAGACAAACACAATTTTCGTTTTATGTACAATTTAAGAATAATCTTAAACTTCTTTTTCCAGCTTGACATCATTGATCACGATGTTGCCAAGACAACTGGCTGTTCATCACAGAAGACTGTACAGTACAAGATAATGGACAAGACTGTCACATTCTTTGCTCCGGGCACTTCCTCATCTGTTCTATGATAGGATTTTTGCAACTATCCCTAATCCCGGTCACAGGATATTTACTCTGTGTTATAAAAGATGTCAATATGGCGCCCAAACTCTGATGATGAACTGGGCGCCAGATTCTGAATTTCAAAATATAGTCGAGTCTACTATATTGGGCTCTTGCAGGTGACGTCAAAGTCGCCATGTTGGGTGGGCAACTTCAAAGTACCGACGTTTAGTGGACCAGAGAATGAATGGTAAACCTTTTGTTTATATAACACCCAGCTTGGGAATACGTGCAAGAGCTCAATAGACCCTTTTAATAAATGCAAAGTATGTTATTTTCCCGCCATTGACGTCATTTTCAGCTTTTTGAATTCTATTGAAAATATACAAAAGCTAGCGCTGAGACAATAAACGAAACCGAAAAGAATTGAAAAGAAAAATTGAAAAGAAATTGGCGTCATAGGGTGAAAATTACGACTTTCATAATGCCACTGCTTTAAATATTCTTCTACTCCTTCGAAGGCTGAGCCAAAAAATACGACCGACACCAAAACGGCTACGAAGGAGCCTATGAATTTACTGCGGAAAAGTTTGAAATCACTGAACTGTGAACAAAAGACGATTTAAATAAATCGCTGCCACACAATTCTAAAATTGTAAAACAATTCTGAAATTGTAAAACACTCGAGAACAATGAAAGTTCTTCTGTCTACGGCCTCGCGTGTTTGTAACCCCTGCACTCGTTTATGAATATTACTTGAACGTTAGTGAGTCTGGCAGCGTTTCGAATTTTTCGATCCATTCTGCAGGTGATTCCATAGAAAAATCAAGAATGACATCCAGAACGTACACATTTATACCATTCACATTCCAAAAGTTAAGCCCGGTTAGGCGGGGTTAGTACTTGGATGGGTGACCGCTTAGGAATGACCCGTTGTCGAACTTGGAAGTAATGCGAGTAGAGTTGTAGTTGATCTCTCCTGTGTGCTTCGAGGGTCTTTCACCGGGTTGTCCGGTTTTCCTCCCTCCGTAAAATCAGCACCTGCATCATGGTAGTCCTGTTCAATTGGGGCATTTCGCCTTGTTTGACCACCAGTTGCTATTGGCGATACTAAATTCTAGACTTAGATCCTGAAGAAAACATTGCGTTTGGTGCAAACTATCGTCACTACATCTGCTAATACCAGAGAACCGTTTCTCTCCTCTCTTTCCTCCTTCCTTTACCGAATTAAAAGAAGCCTCTGCGGAGGAGAGGATCTGAATATTTATTTGTATGCATAGTAGGACCTACTAACATATATATATATAACTCGATTGTGTGCCCCTTTGGAAACTGGCCCAATTACACGTTATCAGGCACCATTCTGTTATGTCTGAACCGCGAAATTGGCCAATCACAGGCCAGCTCTGAGTCAGCCGTGTCTTATGAAAAAGGGTATAGGACCAATTTAAACATTTTTTACAAAAAAGAAAAAGGCGAGCTGAGGCCTGCGCTGAACGTCGTACAATAGACGAATTTAATTCGAATTAACTTCGTCCGTAAAGGCTGGTTTCCACAGGCGATTTTTCTCCTCCTGACTGATGCGATAGAATGGATTGACTTACGAATGCATTGGACATTTGTACAAACCTATAGTGGTTCAATACCATCATGGGACATCCATCGCATGCGTCAGAGTGAGAAAAATCGCACCAAAAATCACCTGTATAAACGGGCCTTAATGCCAGGTAAATATGACGTTGAGTTAAACGTCGAATTTCAGTCGAATTTAATTGTTTGTACTTAGACGCGTGGAGCCTGAAAGCAATTCCTTGAAAACATGGCACCGAATTGTCACAGACAGAAGAAAAACATTTAATTCGACGCGACGATAATTTGTCGTGTACCTCGAACACGCATTATCCGTCTGACCGAGTTATACGTCGCAGTTTCGTCGAATAAAATTGAGACAATTAAATTCGTCTGAATTAAATTCGCCTATTGTGCGAGTTGACAAACATTTCGAAAGCCATTTTGACGTTAGATGTTTTAAGACAGAGTGTGCATTTGTCCTATATGTATGGTCAAGCAATGTAAATAAAGAGAGCTTGGAGAATTTGTTTGTTTCAATCATCCATTAACACAGCACGAGCTAAGTTCCTAGCCAAAGCAAGACGAATGGGTTGAAACAAACCATTGTTGTTTTGATCAAGAGCCTGAAAGACAGAAAAAATGTTCTTGTTTACTATGCAACTATGACATGATAATTAGGTTTGTCTTATTTCAAAGAACACTTAAAATGACAAAGTAACATTTTTTTGCAGTTTTTCGTTCCTGAGAGAGAGAGATTTCAGTTTGTTTGATATGTAAATGTCACATGGTGTGACGCACACGTGCATAATGACTTATTTATTTATTTTAATAACTTTGCCATACACATTACAAACATAAATACAGATATTAAGACAACAGGCTAGGTAACCGCAACAGCTTGTCAGCTAGGGCCAATTACTGCGGCCCCAAAATAAGTACGATTTAACAGTTACTTTAAAAATACATAACGAAGAAGATCGGAGAAGATTTTAACGATAGAAGGATGCCAATGGATGAAAGTGAAGTTGATGTGACTTTGACAGAATGGGAAGACAGAATGGGAAGTGATGTCATTAGAGAGGTGCCTGCGAGTAGAGGCGATTGGGTTGAAGGTAAAGAAGGTGATATGGACATGTCAGAAGAAAGGAAAAAAATAGCCCAGAAGAAAAAGAAGGGGGGGGACCAAGGAAAAGATGGTTGGATGGAGTGAAAGGGATATGGAAGAATCAGGACTTTAACATTAAGATACGTTAGATAAAAGGAGATGGAGACAGGAAGTGGACGACCTTGCACGAGCAGAGCAGGGCCTAGATAATGATGACTATTATCAAAGCAAACTTAATTCGAAAGAAGCATCCGTTCCGTCCACAACACCAAACATGTAAAATTTCAAGTGATTTCGTTTGATAATAGCAAAGATATATAACCTCCAATAAGTCATTGTGCACGTGTACGTCACAACGTGTGATATTTACATATCAAACAAACTGAAATATCTCAACAACGAAGCAAAGAAACCAAAAATTGCAAAAGACGTTACTTTGTTCTTTCAAGTAAGACACTTTTTATAAGTAACTTTTTTTTTGTTCTATGCACTTTAAATTTCACATGCTTCAATACAACGTCAAGGCTAAATGTGTCTCTGAATTGAAATATTTAAATTATTTTAAATATTTAAAGTGCAGTAAGACGCCAAAATTGTCTATCCTAATTTAAAGTGCTTTTAAAATAAAGAACAATAGCTTCTTCGCATGTCCAATTTCTCACCTTGTTCCAAAGATATCTTGGTTTTAAAAAAATGCGAATAAGATACCTAAACGTCATCTACTCCACTAATTCCGTAAAGGAGGAATATCTACAGAAATAATAGGTAGATTGCATGTGCTGAAACTTTGAAGTTTTTCTAATACGAAATGGTACATTGCAATGTACACAGTTATTGCTTGATATATTCCTCATTTGGGAAAGTTTGTTTGATCTGTGTGGGTTAAATTATTTATTTTCCAGATGCCAACCTCATTTTGAAATGCCTCATATTTTTTACAACTCATATTCTTCACCTATCTTACCTTAGAGCTCCAGTCCATCTCCTGCCCTTGCTTATCCTCTTTACTCAAAGATGAGGTCTCTCCCGATGTTCCAATGTAGTCCGCTGACCTGAAAGACAGTCTGAGTTCTTCTAAACAATGCATCAGCTCGTAAGTTTGGTTGCTGTTGAAAACAACCTGAAATGACAATAGGTCAGATTGACTTAAACCTGGTGACCAAAATGATATACAGTGGAACACGGTTAATACGGACAACAAAGGGTCACGCAGAAATGTCCGTATTTTTCGGGTGTCCGTATTAAGCATAGAGATCATAAATAAAACTAGAGGGGCATTGGGGGGGAGGGGGGACTCCAGTCAAACGCGGGTTGGGGAGCAAAATTGCAAACCCGGATGTAAAACTACTCGGTCCCAAACTTTTCCTACTATCCAAGCACTCTCGGATAGTAGGAAAAGTTTGGGACCGAGTAGTTTTACATCCGGGTTTGCAATTTTGCTCCCCAATTAATCCCAATCTCGTACCCATGGCCTGCGATCCTTTTGGTCAGTACCAACTGTCCTTGGTACTGACCAAAAGGATCGCAGGCTCTGGGTACGAGATTGAATTAATCCAAGTTGGTAGAGCCCACGTTCCCCACCTGGGAAACGAGAGACTCTGGGATAATCCGTTTCAAATCGATACGTTATTGGCTGAATACAATCTCGTTCCCAGAGTCCACGTTCCCCTTACCCAGCGGGTGGGAAACGAGAGGCTCTGGGATAATCCGTTCACGCCATCACAGGATTCGTGTTATCCGGAAGAAGAGTTATATAGAGTTCACTGTGTTCATCAGCCAATGAAATATCGATGTGAAACAGGTTATCCCAGAGTCTCGTTTCTCGGGTGGGGAACGTGGGCTCTGGGAACGAGATTGGGCTGAATAGTGAGCATGAGTTGGTCTGAAGTGACCGGAAGTAGAATTAATAAAACCAAAATAACAAAGATGTTGGACGACAAGACTCCAGTGAAGACGTTGCCGCGATCGATATCTTCGCCGTATGTGTGTAGATGCTGTAATTCGAGCTTCGCCAGCAACCCCATTGACTTGTTTGGGGAAAAGTCAAACAAGGAGAACATACTATCCAGATTCCGCTCGGATATTTACGCATGCGTACCTCAACCGGAATAACAAGAATCCTGTGATTTGAAACGGATTATCCCAGAGTCTCTCGCTTCCCGGCATCTTGATGCCTGATGGTTACTAGCCTGCGAAGCAGACTGCTGCTCGACCGCTTCCCCCTGGAAGCGCCAGAACAACAGTCTGCGATCAATCGACACTAATGCCGTACAGCTACCGACGAAAAACCGTCGGCGGCATATGATTGGTCGATTAAGCTTTCTTTGTATAAGCTGACCTAATGCCGACAATTTCATAAACAGCTTTCGAAATGGTATCGAAATGGAATGAATGAATGAATGAATGAATAACTTTATTTAAGTGTCAATGTATTTAGCTATATATTACAGCTAATTGGGAACACTATGGGGACGATTACGAAGCTTTTCTAAACGCAGTGAAGGACGTTAAACGGGTATTTTCTATAAATGTTTTGAAACAAGTGGAAGTATCTACAGAACCTTTAAGTTTATAATTATAAAACATACCGTTGCCGAGGCACTTTCGACACACGTGCGATTCGTTTACACACGGCTCACTCGGAATGGTAACTTTTGAATGACTTCGATACTGCTAATGCCAGTTGCCGCGCCGGTTTTTGACAGTTGTTTGCGACTTCACATGCACTGAATAGGCGTTGATAAAAATGCTACCGGGACCCGTTATTTAATTGCTTTCACGCAAGACATTTCATCTAATTAAAATAGCTCTCCTGACATCTATGGTCAAAGATTTTCCTTCCAGCATAAAAAACCTCAGAATAATACAGGCGTTTGCCCCAAGGAACATACGGTAGACGAACTTTGTTTACTTTACACGAACGTAGACAGTGCACTGGTTGTTGCAAAAACAAATGAATGGGGTAACGTAAAGTTTAAATTGCATGACAAATCACAATTGTTTGTGTCCCAAAACCACTGTTGACAACAAGTGAACAACATTAAAAAAACGGCGCGTGGCGCGGCCATGCAGAACTTCTTCCAGACTCCAGTTAATTTATATCCGAAATATTTATGCATGACGTCACGGTACGGCATTAGTGTCGATCGCAGAGGTCTGTGCAAAAAACAGAGGTCTGTGCAAAAAACAGAGGTCCAGCGGTCTGCTTCGCAGACTAAATGGTTACCCGATTTTGGCCCCCAATGCCCCCTCTAGTTTTATTTATGATCTCTATATGGTATTGAGCGGCTCTCGGAATAAACGTCACGCACACATGTTTTATCGATACAAAGGCATACAATTTGAAGTAAGAAAACAATGTTATATTTGATGTCTTAACAATAACTTAAGTCAAATTGAAGAAACCTAACGCAAAACATGACATGTCACGCTACTATATGCTACTGAATTTAATAATAAAATCGCATTTTTCATTTTCTTACAGCGTACAATTAGCACATAAATCATAATCGTGAACAATGGAAATATACAGTTCACAGATAACTGTGTCCTTTAAAGCGACGTTAACTTTGTATGAAAATGTGTCACTTGAGTCACAGAAAAGTGTCCGTTGTCCGTATTAACACCGGTGTCAGTATTAAGGGACCGGTCATTCATGGCCAGGGTGGGGGCCGAAGATAAAATGGTGGGGCAACTGCAAAAATGAGCACAAAAATGAGCGGGCTTCCACTGTACTCCCTATAGCGCGCAACGCTTTGCACAACACGTCCCTAACGCGCAACCTATGTTCTTGTCGCGCAAGGCTTTGCGCAACACATTGAGCTACGTGTAATATACATACACAACTTTTGTGACTATAACGTGACACCAACCTCTTCATGCTCCAGTAAAGGTAAAGCATCCGTAAGCAAGGACAACCAAATTCTAAAATATAATGGGCGGCATAAGCTGTTAGCGTGCTGCCTCTCACGGCGGAAGTTAAGCCCGGACGAATAGGGTTAGCATTCGGATGGGCGACCACATTAGCTTCATGTGAGTAGGGTTGTTGGTTCTCTCCTGTGCCTCGAGGGGTTTTCACCGGGTTCTCCAGTTTTCCTCCTTCCGTAAAATAAACACCATAGTTCCCCCAGAAAAATCTACTAACTAGTTCCATTAAGGGGGGAGAGTCAGATCATTGGGTTATCAGTATCTAAATACTGTCATATGTTACTCTCAATAAATAAAGTCGCTTTACTTTAAATCAATGACTACATCAAAGCAATAGAGAAACAAATACTTATAATAATATGTATTATTATATGGCAGCAGCGCTGAGAGGTCCGAATACGGAAATCCTGTAATTTGATTGGTTCATAAGCGGTCGGATATTTCCCGTATCCGCCCGCTCAGAGCGGAATCTGCCGTTCGGGACCATAAGTTTTATAAACAAAATGGCAGTCATGTCAGTATATACAACAAGAAGGATTATAATTTCAGAACTACCCATTGCTGAAATGTATCGGGCAGGTATGTTGTTAGAAATTTTATAAGCTTTCATTTGATGTATTGTTCGAGTTTCCACGTTTTGTGAAAGTTTTTAAAATGTCCAAAACGTTCGTAACATTGTTCGTAATAATATAACATTTGCTTCTCACAAGTATTAGAATTTCAGATGATTTTTTATTCAACTACTTAACGTACGATCTTGAGCAATATGTCAAACAAAAGCAATTGAAAAATGCTATTTGGGGTAGAAAGTTCAGGATTCTAGCTCAACGGAAAGTACTTTAAACATGGGAAAATATCTGCCATTTTCGTTTAGTTCGCAAGAAAGATGGGTCGAGTTTTTACAGAACGTTCACAACATTTATGGCCATATAATAAACTACTTATTGACCTCGCTTGTTCGGTCTGTACTAGTGAAATATCGGACCTCTGTTTCTTGCACAGACCTCAACTCGCTGCGCTCGTCTCGGTCCGTACTAAAAAACATTGGTCCGATATTTCACTAGTACAGACCTCACGCTCGGTCAATAAGTAGTTAGTAATCACACTTTGTCAGTCATTGATATAGGGTCCCCACAGTCCAGTTGGGGATAGGTCAGTGATCACCCTCTTTCAGTCATTGATATAGGGCAACAATAATCCAGTTGCAAGGCTGAAAAGTTCATTTTGTTTTTCAGGCACACATGTGCGACCAGTTTTCAGGCGCACAACTTTAATATATCTTAGGCGCACATCTAAAATGTTAGATATGATAAGATGTACGTATACATGTGGTGTATGTGGTACGTTTGCGAGCTTTGTGTAATGTAACAGACGTTTGGTGGACGTTCGTCAAGCTCAATTACTCAAAAAAGATTTCTGAGACCACAGACAGGGTTCGAACCTGCAACCTTCTAATGACCGGTTAGACGCTCTAACCATTGAGTTACTGAGGCTCAGATGGAGAGCTAAGGTTGCAAATTCATAGTCATATGCATGTTCCTAAGTGGTAGCGTTTGCATATGAGATGTAGTTAAAGTGATATGATATGTAGTGCATGTGGTACGTTATATAAGTTGTAAGTATACATGTAGTGCATGTCACTTCGCTCGAAAAATATCCGGTACGTCACATGCATGCAAACGCTACCACTTAGACTATGAATTTGCAACCTTAGCTCTCCATCTGAGCCTTAGGCCCCGTTTACACGAGACCGAACGAATGTTTTTCCGGATGAAAATTCGTCCGGATAGGCCTCGCGTTCACACGAGACCCGCCTATCCGCTCAAATTTTTGACACGAATCCGGACGAATTTTCGTCCACCTACGAAAGCGGACGAATTGCGATTTGTGCCGGATAAATATTTGTCCGGTACCGTGTAAACGGCAAAGAACCGCTTTTTCATTGTGCTAAATCAAGGAAAATAGATCCTTGGAAGAAGAAAGTTGTTTTATATTGCTATCAGTGCTTCTGTAGTTCTGTGGACAACTATTTCGGCTGCCAAGATCCTGAACGCGGCCTGTCGGCCTTCGTAATGCTTTTAGACAATTCCCGACATAATTACCTTTCCAAACGACCAAACCAAATTTTATAAAAACCAAAACGTTGTTACATAATGGTGGCTCGTTTCGGTGTTACCTTAGGCATATCAAAAGACCAATCCGCGAAGAGTTTACCCAATAACCCCGACAGTTCTCCTCGAACTTACGTGAACGAATATTTTGGCGGACCGTGTAAACGTAACAATCCGGACGAATTTTCATCCGGATAAAAATTCGTCCGGTCTCGTGTAAACGGGGCCTCAGTGGCTCGGCTCAATGGTTAGAGCGTCTAACCGGTCATTAGAAGGTTGCCGGTTCGAACCCTGTCTGGGGCTCAGAAATCTTTTCTGAGTAATTGAGCTTGACGAACGTCCACCAAACGTCTGTTACAGAATAATAGAGTTCAGAATAAGAAAGCAAGAATGCTTGATGTTTGTTTTAGTTTACCTACACGGTAAAGTAAAGTAACCCAAATTTCATCATAATAAAATACTGAGCTAAAACAGTTCAGGCGCTTTCGGAAAAATCTACTCGCATATGCGACCAATTGGCCATTTCCCAAAAGAGTTGAAGACTGGTGACGGGTTAGGAACGCCAGGGTACTTGGGATCGATTGGAGGGACAGATTTCATGCTTGGTAGCGTCAGTGAGCTCTTTGTATAACTGGAATTGATATCTCTGTGGCGGACAACGTGCCGACATGTATAGGCCTGAAGTACGTATAGTTCCAGTCTTCTACGCGGTCTGGTCAAGTCTGATCTGGTCAAAACACCGCGTAGGAGACTGGAACTATACGTACTTTAGGCCTACATGTCCACAATGTTTGGCTTCAATCTTTGCCCTGTGAATGAACAGCAGATATCACTCCAGTTATATACACAGCTCGCTGGGTAGCGTAAGCACAATTAAACTGTCCCTCCAAACGATCCCAAGTACCCTAGCGTTCCTAACCCGTCCCAGTCTTCAACTCTTTTGGAAAATGGCCAATTGGTCGCTAACTCTGAGTCTTAAGTTGGGGATATGTCAATTATGATGACGTGTACCTTTTGGGCGCCAAATTTGATGAGAGCAGAGATATTAAAAGATTTCCAGCTTCAGCAAACTCACGGTTTTCATACAATACATGAAATTCACGATATTTACCTACAATAAATATAAAAGATAATTCGTTCACACATTGCTAATTGCTCACACGTCCATTAGGATTTGATGACGTGTTGTGTTGACGTCACTAGTCAAGATATTGTTTATAGACTACATTCATACCAAGAAATGTGAGTCGATCACAGAGAAGCATCGAGGATCCAAGATTGTCGATTAAATCAAGACTAGAAAATTCACCTTTGGTAAAATACTCATCAGTAAATCTAATAAAAAAATAAAAAATAGCAATAATTTAATAATAAACGTTTCACTATTAAAGTTAAAACATACAACGAACATTTAACAATTATAACATTTAACATTATCCTCCATTTATCAGCACTAGGATGCTAGCAAAGCATTCTGGTAGTTGTAGTCGCCCAACGCTATTTTACGTTCGTGCAAATGGTTTGTTGGCCAACACCAGCAATCAATCGACCAACCAAGCCACTAAGGAACCAACCCATCAACCAACTAATCAACCAGATAGCCAACCAACCAACTACCTACCAACCAACCAACCAACCAACCCACTAATTAGAAACCAATAAGTAACTAACATGCATTTGAGGATAACAACATGATTACGGATAGACAATGGGCTTATCGAAAAGGGCATTCCGTTTACACGATGCCGGTACAATTTGAAAACGGAACAAAATCATGCCGGTGTGTAAATACAGGCCAAAAAGTATTGCGTTTACACGGTGCCGGTATAATATAATGACGGTTAACATGTGACTATTCTCTTCCAATAAGAATTGAGAAGACTTTGTGAATACTGCTGACCCGAATACTGTGGTCGTATATATCGTGATTACCGTCATCAAACTGTTACGGCACGGGCGTTTACACGATACCGGTTAGTGTTCCGTTTTCATTTCATGCCGTGAAATGAGTATATATATATATATATACTATTGATTTAAATATTATATTATTGTGTAAGATAAGTGTAAGTATTGTTAATTAGTTAGTTATATTAAGTTGTAGTAATTTAATTAATATATAGTTATTGTACACGACCCCACAAGCACTTTAAATACCATCGTGTTTAAATATAAGATTTTATTATTATTATTATTATTATTATTATTATTATTATTATTATTATTATTATTATTATTATTATTATTATTATTATTATTATTATTATTATTAACCAATTAGAAACCAACCCACCCACCCACCAACAAATCAACCAGCCAAGCAACCAACTACCCACTCACCAACCAACCAACCAACCAACTATTTAGATATTAACAAGCAAGCAACCAACTCACCAACCAATTAGAAAAAGAAACCTACCAACCAACCAACCAACCAACCAACCAACCAACCAGCCAACCAACCAACCAACCAACCAACCAACCAACCAACCAACTAATCAACCAATCAACCAACCAACTACCCACCCACCCACCAACCAACCAACTAATCAACCAGCCAGCCAACCAACTACCCACCAACCAACCAACCAACCAACCAACCAACTAATCCACTAATTAGAAACCAACCAAACAACCCACTCGCCAAGCAACCAAGAAACCAACCCACGAATTAGAGAACACGCAACCAACCAACCCACCAATCAACAAACCAACCCACTAACTAGAAACCAACAAGTAACCAACCAACCCACCAACCAACCAACCCACTAATTAGAAACCAACAAGCAACCAACCCACCAACCAACCAACCAACCAATTAGAAACCAACAAGCAACCAACCCACCAACCAACCAACCAACTAACCAACTAATTAGAAACCAACAAGCAACCAACCCACCAAGCAACCTACCCACCGACCAACTGACCAACCAACCAATTAGAAATCAACAAGCAACCAACCAACCAACCAACCAACCAATTAGAAATCAACAAGCAACCAACCAACCAACCAATTAGAAATCAACAAGCAACCAACCAACCAACCAATTAGAAATCAACAAGCAACCAACCAACCAACCAATTAGAAATCAACAAGCAACCAACCAACCAACCAATTAGAAATCAACAAGCAAGCAAGCAACCAACCAATTAGAAATCAACAAGCAACCAACCAACCAATTAGAAATCAACAAGCAACCAACCAACCAACCAATTAGAAATCAACAAGCAAGCAACCAACCAACCAATTAAAAATCAACAAGCAAGCAAGCAACCAATTAGAAATCAACAACCAACCAACCAACCAATTAGAAACCAACCAACCTACCGAACAACAAAGCAACAAACAAAGCAACTAACCCACCAACAAACCAACAGTACCACAACCTACCTTTCAGATATGAAAGAAGCAAATGCAGGATCCTAAAAAAAATAAAGCAGACACATGAATAGCTAAACTTTATATAACAGTTATTTTTAAAAAAAGAAATACCTTTGCCCGAATACACCACGATAATGCTGATCCAAGTCTGTTATTGTGTAAAGCTCTCATTCCCATCTGTTTACAAATACTTAAGGCTACAAAAGGCAATAAACATTTTTATTAGTAGAGTGGAGTGGAGTGGAGTGGAGTGGAGTGGAGTGGAGTGGAGTGGAGTGGAGTGGAGTGGAGTAGAGTAGAGTAGAGTAGAGTAGAGTAGAGTGGAGTGGAGTAGAGTACAGTGGAGTAGAGTACAGTGGAGTGGAGTGGCGTGGCGTGGCGTGGCGTGGCGTGGCGTGGCGTGGCGTGGCGTGCGTGACGTGACGTGACGTGACGTGGCGTGGCGTGGAGTTAATTACAGTTACCTTGATCAGGAAAATCCAATTTTTGACACAACTGCAATACTTTTAAAGCTTTAAATTCATTCTGAAGTGGAAGGTGATCAATATATTCCAACAAGTAATGTCTTAAAAAGAGAACAAATTATTATTTAATAAATTACGATAAAATATAATGCAAGTTTCAACCTCAGAAAGTGCTCTTGAATATTTCGTAAAAGAGTGAAACTGACGTTATGCATAGAATAACGTTCAGGGCATCAAATACTATTAACAGATAAAGTGTTCCATCTGTTGCTATGACAACAGTGACGTTTCAAAATGGGCGAAAATTAACATTAAAGGTAATTCCTCAGTTTTGCATTGCGCAGCTTATCTGCGCATTATTCTGCAATACTAATTCAAGATGTATCCAAGTGTTAGTGTATCCTGCGAGCAGAGCCTTCTTTTCCTTATTTCTTCGCTGAGAGAGAGGAAGAAAAGTAGGCTCTACTGTATTCGTGACTGGTTTCCATTGCGCATGCATGTCAGTTGCTTGGTTACAATCTCGAACCCAGTCCCAATCAGAGCAGAAAACAAAACGAGAACCGGTTAAACGGGTCTTAAACGGGTTATTTCGTCCTAAATCTTGGACGAAGCCAAACACGAATACAGCAGAGCCTACTTTTCTTCCTCTCTCTCAGCGAAGAAATAAGGAAAAGAAGGCTCTGCTCGCAGGGTAGTGTTAGTCAGTGACGAAATCACATAAAAATGTCACTAAGGAGGCTAAATCAGATAATAGTAACTTTGACAAGAAGATACTAACTTAATTTTTGGGTTTTAAAAAAATATATATATAATTTGTTGCGTGGTTTCGTATATAGATGAAACGATAGGGAAATGCTCCATGTTCAAGCGCCAACCTTGTGTAGCTCACAAAGACACTCGGTGACCCCCACTTTTTTCTCGTTCTTACGGCTTCAAAAAAAAACATGTAACAAGAAAGAATGTGGATATTCTTATATCGCAAAAATGTTTGTCAATTGTTATTTTCATCAACTTTTCTTCCATTATTATATCATAAACTTTAATAATGGGGTGTTTCAGCAACTTTTCACTTCTGGAAGAATTAACGAGGAATTACCTTAATTCGATTTATTTCAAAAAACGATTTTCGTTACCCCTAAACTTTTTTGAACTAAAACATTTCCTATGTTTAAGTAATCAATAGGAAGATTTAAAAAAAATTATGTTGTTACTAAAGCAAAAATATGGTTGTTTGGTTTTTTAAAAAATTGAATATACAGGTCTTTTTCAAAACAGAGTCAATAGAGATATGGTCTGGAAACTCGGCAAACTTCAAAGTGCCTATAATGAGGTGTGATCCATGCCAACCTCGTTCCCAGGGCCTTTTTGAAATTGAGAGGGCGGGAAAAAGCCCTGGCACTGGCTGGTCCCAGAAATACTGGGTGTAATAAATTAGCAAGTTTCTTTAGTATGCAAAATCATTCTGAGTAATGAAAGTCCTGTGGGACAAGTTCATTGTAATGGAGGTCCCATTGGTCCTGTTGGCGGTCCCGTTGAAGCCATTGTCATAACTGGCACAAAATAATGCATAAATATGTTTCACGAAGAATGTTTAAGAAAAGCAATCAATCAATGAAAATGCAGAGTCCACCAGTCGATGCCAGGGCCTTTTCCCGCCCTACCAATTTCAAAAAGACCCTGGGAACGAGGTTGACACCGTGCACACCCTTCGTTTTAGGTTTATTTAATATTTAAATAGCACGGTTGAGTGATTGAACTGAAACGTTGCTATTGTGTTCAGTGACCGTGCACAAAAATGCATATAGGCGAACAAAAAGATAGAACAAAGACTTTAGCTGAGTTTCCAGACCATATTATGAATGACTATGTTCAAAATAATTTCCCTAAATAATGATATTTAAACATAGGGAAATATTTTAGTACCAAACTCGATTTTGAAATAAATTTGATTAAATGGGAATTTTCGGGCATTTTGAAATATCACTGTTGTCATAGCAACAGTTAAAACACTTTATCTCTTAATTAAGAAATGGTTCATGGTTTGGCGTGCTCCATCGAGTTTTAGTATCAACCAACTAGTGGTCTATTACAAATCTGGCTTTGTGATTGGCTGAGCTACCATGGTCTATTGGTGATAGACAATAGTAGCGTTATCCAATGATAAACCTTCTTATAGCTGGAATACTCCTATTCTGACCAATGAGAAGCCACGGCATATTCACGCCGCAAGCAAAACCTGGAAACTAGGCTAAAAAATCAAACATGGCGTCTGCTAAAATTTTTGTACGAGTGAAGAAAACATTGGGTCGAAAGTAATGGAAATATATTCAGTTTGACATTTTCGAATAAGAAAATGAATTCGCTTATGCCTATGGAGTATATCTACACCAAATTTGAAGCAAAGTAGTTACAATCTTGTGTTTTGTGAGCGATTGTTTACCATACGCCATCGAACTGCTCTGCATTATGTATGGGGAGACTTCTGCAAACAAAAAGGTAAAACTATCTGAACATTTAGAATAATGTTTGATAAGACTTCTTTACGTAAAAGAAAAGTTGTTTATGGTTGATACTAAAACAATTAGACAACACGTCCTCGTTTTCTATGAGCAGATAGTCAACTCGGCTTCGCCTCGTTGACTATCAGCTCATAGAAAACTCGGCCTCATTGTCTAATTGTTAAATGGAGCACGCACGGTAGCCAATTAGAAACGCCGTTGTATTACATCTATGTTATTATAACAGTATTTGATGCCCTTAACGTTGTTCTAAGCCAGCCTCGTACCCAGGCGCTTATGATAGAACGCGCGGAGAGGAAGCGCCAGGCAGAAAATGTTTTTAATATGGCGGAACGGGTGTTTCACGATTGGAAATTGCGGCTGTCGACTGGAACCTAATCCAGGCTGACCTGGATTACGCATGCGTAGAACGAATATCTTGCGTGGAAATGTCATTAATACACGCGAGACCAAGCGAGGTTGGCGCGAGATGAACGGAGAAACGAAGGAGCGTTGTGGTACACGTGGGTTCATGTGGGTTTATACGATAAATTTAGGAAGATAAAGGAAAATAATGGATCCGTTGAAGAGGATAGTATATAGGGATACTGTAGGATATCAAGCATTTGCTGACTTGAAATCAAATATGGCGGGAAAATTAGACGAAGAAGAAGGTGCGATCTAGTATCGTAAACTTCCATGTTAAATGTTAAATGACTAAAATCTGTTGTTTGTTGGCAGTTTCCTACCCCCAAAGAAGTCGGGGTTTTTTTTTTTCAGATGTGTGTACCCAATTGACATTTAAAACGGATTTTAAAGTTCGAATCAGTCGTGGAAAGTATACTTGACGACTGACGAAGTGACGAGTTGACATAAAACAAACCCAATCGACTATGGAGGGTGAATAAATATCTCAACTATCCGATAACTTTGATTGATTTTTCTTAATTTTGTTTTTGGCTATATATGGACAGTTCACTTGTTATTGTTTTACGTGTGTGTGTGTTTAGAATTTAGTAAATTTCATCAAGCTCGGCCGACAACCCACGTGTGCCAGCACTCACGTGGTCTGCGAACTGCCCCATGAAAGTGGCCGATTTTCTATGCGATTCTCGATCGTGGTTATTATTGTATACACATGACGATTGTAAAGGAAACTCTCTGAAATGTAACGAGCGATAAAATATGCAGTGAAATTGGAGAATTGATGCTATGATATTTACCTAATTTACATACTGAGTACTGAATCAGACATTTAATTATTGAGTAGTTTTAACTTACCTTCCTCTAGTGGGGCAGTGTAAAAAATAGTCAGCAGCTACTTGCCACAAGCTAGGAAAATATTAAGTGGTCAATTTTAGGCATAGATAATAACACAAAGACTTGATAAAACTATAATATAAAAGTCAGCAAAGTTGTCAGTAATTTGTTGTCACTGTTGTATCTGTTGTTGTTGTAGTAGTTGCTTGTTGCTGTTGTTGTTGCTGCTGCTGGAGTTGTTGTTGTTGTTTCTACTGCTGTTGCTGCTGCTGTTGCTGCTGATATTGTTGTTGTTGTTGCTGCTGCTGTTGTTGTTGTTGCTGCGTTGTTGTTGCTTCTGCGGTTGCTGCTGCTGCTGTTGTTGCTGCTGTTGTTGCTGCTGTTGTTGCTGCTGTTGTTGCTGCTGTTGTTGCTGCTGTTGTTGCTGCTGTTGTTGCTGCTGTTGTTGCTGCTGTTGTTGCTGCTGTTGTTGCTGCTGTTGTTGCTGCTGTTGTTGCTGCTGTTGCTGCTGTTGTTGTTGTTGTTGTTGCTGCTGCTGTTGCTGCTGTTGCTGCTGTTGTTGCTGTTGTTGCTGCTGTTGTTGCTGCTGTTGTTGTTGTTGCTGCTGCTGCTGTTGTTGCTGCTGCTGCTGTTGTTGTTGTTGCTGTTGTTGTTGTTGTTACTGCTGCCGCTGTTGTTGCTGCTGCTGCTGCTGCTGTTGTTGATCTTGTTGTTGTTGCTTCTGTTGTCGTTGTTGTTGCTGTTGCTGCTGCTGCTGCTGTCGCTGCCGCCATCACCACACTTTCTCGTAGTCGTAGTAACTAGTAAAATTGAGATGTTTTTACCTTTGATGTGACATAAGACTTGAAGCATAATCCAGCAAGAAAAACTCTCGGAGATCAAGTTGATAAACACCACTATACAATATAGAAGACAACAGATTCCTAGATTAGCATAAGTAAGAGATAAATACCAAGAACCGAGGCTTTTAGCCATATACAGCCCGAAAGCCGTAGGCCCGAAGTCTGTATATGGATAAAAGCCGAGGTATTAAAGTGCATATAAACCCAAATTTTTTATCATCTGAATACGTTCTACATACAGGGTGTCCCAAAAGAAATGCCCCCCATCCGTTTTTGTACTGCATCTTCTTTAATTTGGGTACAAGAAGTAAATTTTTATATCACGCCGAAAGCCCATCACTTCTTTTTTGTTGCCTGAAATTTTCAGAGCTAAATAGTTATCTACTCGCTTCCTGGAGTCATTTAAAGAGGCAACATCAAAATTTGAACTTGTCCAAATTATGCAAATTATCTATGCTACCTACAGATTTGGAAAAATACAGGGTGTCCCAAACGAATGTCGCCCATCCCGTTTTTGACCACAGCTTTGTTTGAGTGTGGAATACAAGTTTGAATACATATGCATGCGAAAACTGACCACAGGGGAATAAAGGTTGATTCCAAATGAAGCAATGCGGCATCAAATCATGTGGGGTTCCTTGGGGTAATAACAATGCTCATGAGAGTTCCATGCACATGTTTGCCATGTAGGCAGAAGTGCACTTTACTTCATCCGTCTTAAGATGGTTGGACAACAATTCACTCCCAGGAAAGAGCATTCATGGTACTTTCCTATCATGAAACAAGAAGCCCAACAAGGACAAGGGAAGCCTTTAGGAGAAGATTTCCAAATCTTGACGTAGCATACATAATTTGGACAAGTTCAAATTTTGATGTTGCCTCTTTAAATGACTACAGGAAGCGAGTAGATAACTACTTAGCTCTGAAAATTTCAGACAACAAAGAAGGAGGGATGGGCTTTCGGCGTGATATAAAAATTTACTTCTTGTACCATAATTAAAGAAGGTGCACCTCATAAATGGATGGGGTGCATTTTATTTGGGACACCCTGTAGAGCAAACAGTTCAGTGAAATATTTTCACTGGCCTAGCTTTCTTATCACTAGCTTTCCTTCTGCAACCGCCAAAAATTGAAAGTTAAACAGTTACATTTTCATTTCGAGCTCCAATTGGAATATATTCCATAATTTCCTTCTTTCGATCGCCAAGATCTTTTGTAAAATCTTCGCAGACATCCTTATGCTTTTTATATAATATACTGTCACTACGCTAGATCCCAGGAACACTCGAAGGGCCAGAACGATTCTGGGCAGGACGTTTTTACGAATGTTGCTAGGCCTTCTCGTTTCCAGCCTCTCCCCAGTCTTCCCAAGAACCCAAACCGACTACGCGGCCAAGCTCATGGCGGAAATGAAAGGCTGAGAAACTAGGCTAATCAATTACTATATATTGCCCTGTTGACCAGGGCAATATATAGATATTGGGCAATATCTATATACAGCCCTTCAATTTCCGATTATCAGTTTCCTTGTATCGTAGATACATCTCTAGAAAGAACAAACAAAACCGCAACAACAGTAAAACCGCAATAAAATAATAGCCATTAACAGAACAACGCATAAACGCTGGTAAAGTCAACATAAATAGCTGAAACATTGACTTACAGGTTTATAAGAATTAAAGAACAAAAAAAGTCATTGTTGTTATCAAGAAATGGTACAGACCGCGCGACGAAGGAGCAAGGATGGTACGAAAAGAGGATGCCGTAAAGACCGTCCGAGCGAGCTTAATAAGGTTTTTATTATATGGACCAAATGCCGAGAGTACAAGCAGCATTAAGACCGAAGACGAAGTAACCGACATTCAACGAAAAATGTAAACAACAAAGACACTTTCAGTCACAGTAAACATTGTCGTATTTATTTTTTAGCGGTAAATATGGACCAAATGCCGAGAGTACAAGCAGCATTAAGACCGAAGACGAAGTAACCGACATTCAACGAAAAATGTAAACAACAAAGACACTTTCAGTCACAGTAAACACTGTCGTATTTATTTTTTAGCGGTAAATTCACGATGGTTGAACACTATTGTAATGACCGGTCTGTAAAGACCGCCAGAACCCTATAATAAAAAGCATATTGATCTCTCACGAGTCACGGCTCGGGAGGGCAATACACTTTTCTTCGGACTTCTCAGCAACCAATCAGCGTGCGCCAAGGCCTGAAAGAAATCTAAACAGACCTTCTTTCTGTTCAGGAAGATCTTCACAATGACTTACTGTGTTTGATGTAGCTCCAGTTGACCACAATGATAGAAAATATCAACAAGATGAGCAACGAACCACCAGTTGCCAAAATACTCACTAACAAAGATAAAGGAAGAATTGTGTTATATGCAAAGGACGAAAGGAAGGATGGAAGGAAGGATGGATGGATGGAAGGAAGGAAGGAAGGAAGGAAGGAAGGAAGGAAGGAAGGAAGGAAGGAAGGAAGGAAGGAAGGAAGGAAGGAAGGAAGGAAGGAAGGAAGGAAGGAAGGAAGGAAGGAAGGAAGGAAGGAAGGAAGGAAGGAAGGAAGGAAGGAAGGAAGGAAGGAAGGAAGGAAAGGAAAGGAAAGGAAGGACACAATGCTAATTCAGGACCATACTTTTTCACTTCAAGTGTACAATTTACAGTACCTGCTTATTTTTATAATAGCATGTACATCAAATTCAACTGCAGCTAGGAGGATCATATGCCATCTCTCCAGACTATCTTTACCACCACACAATTCAAGACAAAGCTACAGTAGCAAAAAATAAATAAAACCTTCTTTAATTTGTAACTTCTGTAACTCGTATACGAAGAAAGAAGTACATCCATACTTGCTACACCCCATCCCCACCCCTGCTGCCCTCCGAAATGCTTGCCTTGGTGTGATACTGTAGTTCGTATGATTTCACCATGGGATTGGAATAAAACAACTTGGCTACCATAAGTTCATACCAAGAAAGATCAGGACAAATATTCCTAATAAAACAAAACAAAAAGTTGATTGATAATAAAAGACAAACAGAGATTTCACTACACTGATAAATCCTTGCTTTTACTGAGCAAAATTTTGTAAAAAGTCGGAAACACTCCATCAATATATTATTTTATTGTTACGAATTTTTCCAAGGACTTAATTTCGCAAAAACGGGAAAGCAATATTTCGCGAGACTTTTGGAAGAAAAATCGTGTTGAAAGGAAAATTTTCCAAATGCTTTCCCGCATTTACAAACAGCTAGTCTTAGAATCGATGCTTCAGATCTTATTTCGACAGCCATATTTTTGCAATGATAATACGGCTGAACATAGAACACTTCAGTAATGGATTTACTGGGGGGGGGGGGGGGTTCGGGGGGGGGGGTGCGCACCAATTACTCAATTAGTGCCTTGCTGTAGTGGGATGCGACGTGGATTTCATTGGAAATGTCAATCACATTTCTAATGTCTAGCTTCCTTGTGATATCCCTAATAAAATTCATAATAAAACGTTCACTTTATCCCTAAATTTATTTGACACCTTCCAGGTTTGATAAAATGCGCTATTCAAAACACGATTTAAAACTTTTAAATCTTTCTTCAAAGTACCGTCAGAATGCAGGAAATGCCATTTCAGAGGTCCAAATTTCAAGGATTTCAACCCCCTGAGGAATGGTCTCACTAAGGTTAAAAAAATTCTAGATCCGCCCCTGCAGCACCTCCCCCTAACCAGATCAAGCTGGATCCATCACTGGAACACTTTGCCTGTTTGTTTGCGACAAAATACGACGTTTTATTGTAGGTATACGACATGTGTTTGCACTTATAACTGAGTAACATTAATTTCTTCAAACAGGTTTTTGGGAGGTAGAATTGATTTCCCACTGACTATAGCTCAATGATTATATAAAACGAACGCGACATGAGAAAGAATGAATGTTAAAGTTAATGAAAGAGTTTCATAGTGCTATTTGAAGTATTTGAAAAACTCACGAGTGCATGTTTTTCCAAATTGCACGAGAAACCATGCTATTACTTATTAATAATATACATGAAAAAATGTTCAAAACAACTGTACTAACATTTTAACTTACGTGTTTAGCCGTCCACTCCTCGCATATTTATTTGTTAAAAAACGCTTCGCTTCCTTTACTACTTGAAAAAGTTTACTCGAGGCATAAAGAAGCTTCTGGTCTTCTTGTAGGTACTTCACTTGGCAATATTAAAGCATAACTAGCTTCAAATTTGAACAAATTATCCCCAAAACCGCCGAATCTTGGCCGCCATCTTTGTTTGTTTTGTGTCGGGAAAAATCCGCTGTACCATCAATTTGATTGGTTCTTAGTGATAACAGATTTTTGCACTGTGATAACAGATTTTTGCACTGTGATTACAGATTTTTGCACTGTGATTACAGATTTCTGCACTGTGATTACAGATTTTTGCACTGTGATAACACAATTCTGCACTGTTGTTTGGGATTAACTGCACTGGAATCAGCCAATCACAGTCGAGATATTTTTTCATGTATATTATTAGGTATTAAATTTCGCGTCGTTAATTTTCGAGTAACCTATTTTTCGCGGGCTTTTAATTTTGCAATTTTTTGGCGAAAATCTCCATTAGTAAACAACAAGGTAAACAATAAGGTAACAACAGCCATAACAAACTTACTTTACTTCAGCAAAAGCATCGTTGTCCCCACAAAGAACCTGTAAAGAACAATAAAAAAAACTAACTTTATTTAGACTGGATACGGAAAACAGTTTAGATATGACTGCTAGGATTAGAGGTCCAGTAATAAGGATCATCTCATTGGTCCAGTGTTACTACAGGGGTTAATATGTATGTTAAGGCCTATCTACACGATACGATTGTTGTATACGAGTGTCATTCTGGCGCATGCAATTTTGTGTACGTATGTGACACAATTCTTGTTTATGATTCGATGGTGAATGTTGAAAAACGCCATTACACAGTTGGCGGTGAATCACATCCATCACGTTGAGGATACACGAGAACACACGAGAATATATGGGGATACATGAGGATACACAATGATACATGAGGAAACATAAGGATACATGAGAAAAAATAAGGATGCAAGACGATACACAAAATACATGACAACACATGAGGATACACGAGGATATGTAAAGGTACATCAGGATATGTGGGGATACATGAGAATACATAAAGATACATGTGGATACATGACGATACATATAGCCTGCAAGCCGGCTCTTGGGTAGGGCGGGAGGTGAAATATAGAGCCTGCACGCATAGCTATCAAATTTGAGTGCCGCCCCTTCTAACGGGTTGTCAAAAGCGACCAATCACAAACCAGACACGCAATGTAAACAAAGAAAACGGTTTTACTTCCTCGCCAGACTAATACGCTAATGAAATATTATTTGGAACAGTGGTTCGCACATTTTGGACAGTATAACAAGTTTTATAAAACGCAGAATCTTGAACTCTACATCAAATGAAAGCTCATTCAACATATAACAACGTACGTACACAATATATTTCAACGATGCGTAGTTCTGAAATTACTAGTCATCTTGTTCCACAAATGACAAGATAATGATATGCCGTATAGCCGCCGTGCCACTTGGGTACGTCCTGTCTGACTTTTTCCTATCTCTATATATTTTCACATATCGAGTGGAAGAACTGAAAAGAAGGAGCCGGAGTCTTTCAGACTTTAACTTTGCCTGGCTAGGAACTTCAGTCATATAAATAATCGTATCCCGAGAGCTACAGGCCGGTACAAAAAGCTGTGTGTATTGCAGGCGAATGGTGTTTCGAACCTTATCGTTTGTTTTATAGATACTGTAATATTTTCTCAATCGTGGGAAGTTGTCCTTTGATACCAAATTTTCAATTAATTGACTTATCCATGAGAGGACGATTTGCTTTCACACTATACTAAAGTGTTTAACAACCGTGGCAAAGGGAAAAGGTGGTGAAATTTTTGGAACGAATCTGAAACGCTGACATTTCAAGCAAGGACTCCCCTCGAAACGTCAGTATTTCGTTTCAAAACGATTCGGGTCTATCGATCTGGGTCTATCCTAATAATATGATTTTAATACGGTTCGTACAACCCTTGATAAATTATCAAAGATATTAAAAATATTTACCTGATGGAAATATCTTTCAGACACAAATGCACTTAATATTTTACAAATTACCAGCAGTCTATTAATATATGGTTGTACGTCAACAATCAGCACCTCGTCCAATCAGGAAGCTGCGTCCCAATTTGGAACGCTACTACTAAAAAAACAATACTACGCGTGCAGGCTCTCCTTCTCCTCCTCTCCCCAATCCCCCAAAGGAGAGCCGGCCTCGCAGGCTACGGAACTATCATTTCCTTCAAATTATGAAGCTTAACCAACTATTAAAACCACCATCTGATTGGACAACCTTTCTAAACGAAACCTCACCCCCATACCACCCCCCGGAAACCCTAAACCTAATCACGCCCCCCGGTGAACCTAAACCTAACCACAACCCTCCGGAAAAATGTAGTGCATCTCTGAACATTCTCAATTCAAATATTTCAAACTAGCAGCTATCTCCAAAAAAATAAAAAATATATATAAATAATAGCCTAGCAATGTTCGATTACGCACAAACCTACAAGTTCGGACGTTAGCGACAATTTAATAAGGTTTCAGGAAGTTCAGAAATTTAGACGCGAAAAATGTTTAATAAATGCTTCGCAACTCGCAAGCCTTCTTAGGCATCAAATCAAAACTATTGGAGATAGCTTACTAACGATTCAAATTTCTAGCGATATTGCAAACACTATAGTCTAAACAACTTGATGTAAACACCACCAGATTAATACTGGATCGTGTTCTATACTGTTTGGGTCAAATACACGTCAACCAAAAACAATTTTTAAAAAAATCTATTATTGTACCCATGCACGTAGTTCCGCGAATTACGTCTCCGTCGATCGAGATACTTTTGTTATCACGAATTATAGACTATTAAATCGACTCTTCAGGTTTTGTACTCTGAAAATACGAATCACAATAACAACCTGTCTAGACAATTCTGTCATTTATTTATTTAACATCTTCCCAACCAATGAAATGTCGCCGTTCCTGGACGAACGGCGTGTGGGAAAATCACAATAGACGCCGGCAGGCCCTCCTTTCATCTCGCCTCCCCAAAGGACCTGCTACGCAGGCTACAGAGAATACAGAGGAGGAGGATACCTAATGGCGCTTTCCAATTGACAAGGTTAGACCGATCAGTTCGGCCAGAATGGACTTGTTTTTTATTAGGACCAAATTTTCCAGTCAGACCATCCCAGGTCTCAAACGAATCGTGTTCCATTTGACCGGACTGACCGGTCTAACCGTGTAAATGGAAAGCCCCCTAAGTACTGCTATACTAATTAAAATACACACCTGAGCAATAAGCAGCAGTTCAGGATGTGATGCCAAATCACCATGGGAACATCTACTTTGACACTCTTGCTGCCAGTAATTCCATTTCATTGCAAACTCAGAATGACCAATATAAGACTACAAATAGAATTTAGTAACATACAGTTAGATTGTGGATTGCCGTGATGATGATGATGTTGATATGATGGTGATGATGATGTTATTGTTGATTATAATGATGATAGTGATGTCAGATAATGATAATGTTTATTTCTTAGAAATAGCGCTATATAAATATATATTATTATTATTATTATTATTATTATTATTATTATTATTATTATTATTATTATTATTATTATTATTATTACCTTAATTAGTGAGATTTATAATTGTATATATATATATATAAAGTATTTCAATAAAGTTTCCATAATGATGATAGTGATGTCAGATGATGATAACGTTGATGATAATGATGTTTCTTGAAGCTTTGCATGGAGTTGTAAATAAATAGATCAAAACATTTGTGGATACTTCCAGGTAACTGTTTATTTTATGCTGAGCTTTCGTCCCGTTCGCCCGCGACATCTTCAGAGCTTACAAAACATTGCATGTTTGGAGCATAATGATGTTAATAATAATAATAATGGTGATGATGATACCGCTGATGATAATGATGGTGATGATATCAGATGATAATACAGATGATGATGATAATGATGTCACCTAAGAATGTTGATTATGTTGATGATAATGGTGATGGTGTCAGATCAAAATAATGTTGATCATGATGATGATGGGGAGCACGGGTGGCGTGTGCTGTTAGCGCGCTGCCTCTCACCAAAAAGTTAAGCCCGGTTAGACGGGGTTAGTACTTGGATGGGTGACCGCTTGGGAATGACCCCGTTGTCGGGCTTGGACCTCTCTCCTCCGCAGAGGTTAAATTTCGGAGATTGGAGGTTTCGGGGGTCGTCGGAGATGCTCGGAGGCGTCAGCTGGACATAAGTATTGCGGGCGAAACTGGTCCAACGGGAAATAGCTGACGATTTCGACGCATCTCCGACGATCCCCGAAATATCCGATCTCCGAAAGAACCTCTGCGGAGGAGAGAGGGCTTGGACTCATGTGAGTAGAGTTGTAGTTGATCTCTCCTGTGCTTCGAGGGTTTTTCGCCGGGTTCTCCGGTTTTCCTCCCTCCAACACCTAACATCTTAGCTGTGATCCGTGGTCTGAACTGTGTCGTTGGCGGCTGCTTGGAGCGCCTTTGATATGCCTCGACACGGCCACGTTGATCTGCGTCCTTCGCAATTCAGCCACTGGCTGCAAGTAAGGATGATTAGCTCCCAGTCCTTTATCCTTTATGATGATGATGATGATGTGGATAATAATGGTGATAATGTCAGATGAGAATAATGGTGGTGATGACGGTGATAGTGGTGGTGGCAGTGATGCTGGTGAAAATTAATTAACATAATTACATAAAATATGCACAACCTTACTTTAAATAACGGCATTTTCTTTAATAGTTCATCAATAACAGCAAATTTCTAATAACAAATATCATTAAAGATTAATATAAACATTTCCAATAATTTTTCAATAATTTATTTACATTAACAGTGCAAGTGCTAGTGCAAGTGCAAGTGCTAGTGCAAGTGCTAGTGCTAGTGCTAGTGCTAGTGCAAGTGCAAGTGCAAGTGCAAGTGCAAGTGCAAGTGCAAGTGCAAGTGCAAGTGCAAGTGCAAGTGCAAGTGCAAGTGCAAGTGCAAGTGCAAGTGCAAGTGCAAGTGCAAGTACAAGTGCTACTGCTACTGCTCGTGCTAGTGCTAGTGCTCGTGCTAGTGCAAGTGCTAGTGCAAGTGCAAGTGCTAGTGCAAGTGCTAGTGCTAGTGCTAGTGCTAGTGCAAGTGCAAGTGCAAGTGCAAGTGCAAGTGCAAGTGCAAGTGCAAGTGCAAGTGCAAGTGCAAGTGCAAGTGCTAGTGCAAGTGCAAGTGCAAGTGCAAGTGCAAGTGCAAGTACAAGTGCTACTGCTACTGCTCGTGCTAGTGCAAGTGCTAGTGCAAGTGCAAGTGCTAGTGCTAGTGCAAGTGCAAGTGCAAATGCAAGTGCAAGTACGGTACAGTACACTACAGTGCAGTACAGTACAATAACGTGTGATACAGTAACGTATCATACAGTACAGTACAGCACAGTACAGTTTAGGACAGTAACGTGCGATACAGTACAGTACAGTACAGTGCAGTGCAGTGCAGTGCAGTGCAGTGCAGTGCAGTGCAGTGCAGTGCAGTGCAGTGCAGTGCAGTGCAGTGCAGTGCAGTGCAGTGCAGTGCAGTGCAGTGCAGTGCAGTGCAGTACAGCACAGTACAGTTTATGACAGTACCGTGCAGTGCAGTGCAGTGCGGTGCGGTGCAGTGCAGTGCAGTGCAGTGCAGTGCAGTGCAGTGCAGTGCAGTGCAGTGCAGTGCAGTGCAGTGCAGTGCAGTGCAGTGCAGTGCAGTGCAGTGCAGTGCAGTGCAGTGCAGTGCAGTGCAGTGCAGTGCAGTGCAGTGCAGTACAGCACAGTACAGTTTATGACAGTACCGTGCAGTGCAGTGCAGTGCGGTGCAGTGCGGTGCGGTGCAGTGCAGTGCAGTGCAGTGCAGTGCAGTGCAGTGCAGTGCAGTGCAGTGCAGTGCAGTGCAGTGCAGTGCAGTGCAGTGCAGTGCAGTGCAGTGCAGTGCAGTGCAGTGCAGTGCAGTGCAGTGCAGTGCAGTGCAGTGCAGTGCAGTGCAGTACAGCACAGTACAGTTTATGACAGTACCGTGCAGTGCAGTGCAGTGCGGTGCAGTGCAGTGCAGTGCAGTGCAGTGCAGTGCAGTGCAGTGCAGTGCAGTGCAGTGCAGTGCAGTGCAGTGCAGTGCAGTGCAGTGCAGTGCAGTGCAGTGCAGTGCAGTGCAGTGCAGTGCAGTGCAGTGCAGTGCAGTGCAGTGCAGTGCAGTGCAGTGCAGTGCAGTGCAGTGCAGTACAGTCTTGAGTCAGTCACGGTTTCGTGGCGGGATCGAGTTGCAAATTCGCGGTTCCTGGAGGCGCGGTTTTGTTTTTGGAATCGCGTCTAAATTGGTATCAAACAAGAACGCACAGTGCACAAGGTTTAGAAGCTTAGTTTTTGCATTCGTTGGTAATATTAAGCAGTAAAACGTTTTAGTTCGTAGTTTTTTTTTCTCTGTTCGGTAATCGATAAACTTACCTATATCATAAAACTCGTAAAACACCAACGAAATCAGACCAGTCAATAACTTCATTACAAAGCTATTTACATGTAATGTATATACTTTGATAGTAAAACATATGCCATTACAAAGGCTTGAAGTATGTAGTTGACAATTTTTCATGATTTTCTTACACTGCTAAAGTCAACCGAAAAATTTCGGCTGACTCGAGAGGGATTTGAACTCGCACCTTCGGGATTCCGGTCCGCCGCTCTACCCAGCCTGGTTCCCAGGCCTCTCTTTTTAACGTCGAGCGGCAGACCGAAATTGTGAGAGGCGTGGAATAAAATTTTTTGCTGGGCCCCAAATCTGACCCCAAATTATACAGGCACCAAACGGCCGTTTGGCGGAAAACCAAGGTAGATAACACTCACGTCGGTCTGCACAGTTCTTTATAACATCATATAGCAAGGTTGGTCTACTGCCGAAACGTTAAAATAGCATTTCTCGATTTGTATAAATGTGTTTCAACACAATCACTTCCTACGCCGAACACTACTTTATAAAGCCTCGTATGTAACAACCTTTTAACGTAATGTAAAATAAAGAAACCTACTCGTTTGCTGTCTGCTCTCAAGAAGAAGTTTAAGTGCCCTCGTTCATAAAGATTAAAGAATCCGAGCTCCAGCAGGATTCATGATAGATAAAGATGAACATTTCTCGCTAGTCATCTCCCTCGATCCCTATTCTGTGACGTCACCAAAATAAGTTCGAGAGAAAAGAGGACTAGGAACTAGTCTGCGCTCTACCTGTCGAGCTATCGAGCCGCACACAGATTGGAGGCGAGTTTTATCCAACTTAAGTGCATGAGATATTCTCGCGACAACTTAACGCTTTTCCGTGAGGAAGTGTAGTGTTTCAATTACACTTCCTCACGGAAAAGCGTTAAGTTGTCGCGAGAATATCTCGTGCACTTAAGTTGGATAAAACTCGCCTCCAAGCCCTATGCGGTTCGATGGATCAACAGGTAGAGCGGCGAGTTCAAATCCCGCTCGAGTCAGCCAAAATTTTCGGTTGACTTTAGCAATGTAAGAAATCGTGAAAAATGTTCTCATGTTTCTCTGATCCGGTCCGTACGCAAAACGACGCAGGCTGATTGGTTCCCGAGAGGTCGGGATTTTACGATATTGACCTCCGGTCTGTGTCCGGGTCAATACGCTTTTTTCTCGGCATTGCAAGTTTTGGCGAGAACATTTCTCAGTTGATTTGAATACAAATAAAAGAGAACTGGTTATCTTTATTCAAATATTCTGAACAATAAAATGTGTTGGAACATTACTGCTGGTTTTCTTTAAAGCTGTTTATCTAAAAACATAACAAATAAAAGCCGAACTGGTGTAAACAAGAAGGCCAAGAGCGACATGAAAAAGTTAACAGGTAAGGTAAACAGCATACTCCCAAGACGAAAACAACGCTCGAAGCTTAAAAATAAAATGAACCAATAGCCATATAATAAATTCCTTATTAACCTCGTTTGCTCGGTCTGTACGGGAAAGTATTTGCCCTCGGTTTTATCGCACAAACCTCGCTCCTTCGTCGCTCGGTCTGTACGAAAACCTCAGGCAAATACTTTCCCGTAGAGACCTCGCACTCGGTTAATAAGTCCTTAGTATTTCCCTTCGGTTTTCCAGTGGTAACGGTATTAATAATTCGCATCCGACAATTGTTATACGGCTTTTCCGAAATCCGACTCCCCCAGTAGTACTCCACTGATCTCCATACTAAGAGTAGCAAAATGGCCGCCGGTGGCTTCAAAATGTTTACTGCTGACCATAAAGGATGAGCAATCCAGTTATAGAGATCAGTGGGCTACACACTCTTTACGATGCTAAAACATTCACTTACATTGTGACTCCGATCTGGATGTTGAGCCAGTAAGTCTTGTACTTCTTTGATTCTTCCTTGAAACAATAAATGATATATCTAAAAAAAATAGAATAGAATAAAATAACGTTGTGCTTGACCATTGCGGATTTTGGCCTTTGTTGATGGTACTTATAACAATATCAACACAAGACAAGAAATATTTACACAACTTGAATATATTACCATAACAAGCAACATAAATGCCAACATTAAAGTGCCCATGAAACGAAAATTAAGTTCGTCTTATTTGAAAGAACACTTAAAATGACAAAGTAACATATTTTGTTTGATATGCAAATTAAACATTTTGACGTCATACATGCATAATGAGTTATCGAGAAAGTTATATATCTTTGCTATTATCAAGTTAGGCCGGTGGCTGTGCCTCGATATTCTTAAGTTTGGCTGGACACATTTAAAGAATAAGATTTCTTTAGTGGAAATGCAATTAAATGCGATGCAGATGTGAAATCAACTAATTGGCCCCGGAGTTAACAACCAGTTTGGTCAAAAAAGGGGGGTGTGCTAAATAATGACGTCATATGTAGTTGGAAAAAATATAAATTTTGGAAATGTGCAAGTTAAACATTTCTGCCAGATAGATCTAGATAAGTGGACAAAAAAACTCAATTGGACTGATTACTCTCAGTCATTCGTTACGGAAATATTGTTGACCAAAGTTTTTGAAAAATGCTGACTAAGCATTTTTTATCTACTTTGTATCTCTAAATGGTTCATTGTAACTCGTTTATTTTTCTACCAGCAAAGCTTCTATTGAGAGACCATCTTTAAGAGAATGGTCTAAAATATTTCTTTTGCCCTAGTACCTTAAATTCAGCACTCAAGTCTGTCCATTGAAGGATGATAGCTTTTCTCTTAAAATGGTAATCGACAAACTGTGAAAATCAAGTTAAAATTAACGCCCAGGAGAAAAACAAGAAACGTTGCTAATTATTTCTTCATTTCTGCCACAACTATTTTAATTGTCCAGTTTTTAGGCACCTCAGAAGGTCATTGTACTACAAAATAAGCGTTTAGTTGTTCTTTTGCTTTGATATACTATTGATTGAAGTGGCATTTTGATACTACGCTTAATTTTTAAGGATCTGGATGATTCATTGAATGCTTAGGAGTGTGGCAGAAAATCTAATTTTTGCTTGCTCTCCAAATTTTACTCCACATTTTTAAAAGAAATTTACCATCTTTTGATGCACACACTGGAGTGCCGAATTAAAGATACTAGTGCTATGTAAATCTTTTAAGCCTTTCTCTAAGAGATGATCTGTTAACAGAAACCTTACTGGTAGAAAAATAAAGGATTTGAAATGAACTATTTGGAAATATAAAACAAACAAAAAATGCTTAGTCAGCAATTTTCAAAAACTTTGGTGTACGATATTTCTGTAACGAATGACTGAAAGTAATTAGTGCAATTAAGTTTTTTTGTCCACTTATATAGATCTATCTGGCAGAAATGTTTAACTTGCAGATTTCCAAAATTTATATTTTTTCCAACAACAGACGACGTCATTATTTAGCACACCCCCCTTTTGACCAAACTGGTTGTTAACTCCGGGGCCAATTAGTTGATTTGGCATCTGCATCACATTTAAATGCATTTTCACTAAAGAAATCTTATTCTTTAAATGTGTCCAGCGAAACTTCGTTTCTAGGCTAGTTTTTGACCCACAGCCGCCGGCCTAAGTGTAGTCACTTGAAAATCTACATGTTTGGTGTTGTGGGCGAAACACATCCACATGCTTCCTTCGAATTAATTTGGTTTGATAATAGAAAAGATATAATTATAACCTTCTCCGATAACTCATTATGCACGTACAATGTCAAAATGTTTAATTTGCATATCAAACAAACTGAAATATCTCAAGAACCATAGTTAATAGAAACTTAAAGGGTATTGGCAATAAAAATTAAGTTTGTCTCATTTGAAAGAACTCGCCAAATGGTATAAGAAGACCTTTTGTAATTTTTCTGTATCTTTCTTGTGTTTTGAACTATTTCGACCAAAGACAGCGTGCTGTCCGCCATCTTGTTGTAATATTGGGTCTAATTAACTAGGAAATTGGCGACGTCACAGCAGGGTAAACCTGATGAAACTACTCCGTGGGTGCCCAAATTTCCACGGAAGGCTTTTTAAATGTTGTGGGTCAATTTAAAATGGAAATAGCGCAACAAAAAATAGAGTTTCTAGCTCATAATGTCATAAGGTTGGCAAGATAAAAATTTCAGTTTACCCTCTTATGTCGTCACATGCATAATTTTGCATATCGAAAATAATTCCAAGATGGCGGACAGCACGCTGAGTTTGGTCGAAATATTTCCAAAACCAAAACAGATACGGAAAAATTGTAAAAGGTCTTCTTATACCATTTGACGAGTTCTTTCAAACGAGATAAACTTAATTTTTATTGCCAATACCCTTTAATATGGTTTGGAAGCTCAACAAAAGTCATTGTTTTACTGTATGTTTTTGTTCAGGTTTGTGGAAAGTTTTGCACTTTCACGATTACTGAACATATTGTATTTTCTATATAATGAAGAAATCATCCAATAGCAACGTTTGGGTTCAATCACTCAACCGTACTCTTTAAATATTAATAAACCTAAAACAAAGGATTCAACATGAATCGTAGCTTGATTGTTAACCGCTTTGAAGTTTGCCGGGTCTCCAATCCATGTATATTTTCTATTATTTATTTATTAACTTTACAACCATGCAAGAATGCAAATAATTATACAGTAAATAAAGAGTGCAATACTTGAACAGGATTGAAGGAATGATCAACAGGACTTTTCCAGGTGCGGCGCAGTCTATTAACATCGAAATTGGAGTCTAACTTAGAAGAGTAGTGAATATAAAGTTCATGTTTAAAAATGGAAACAGAAGTACTATTACGAACTATCGGAGAGAGATTGTTCCAGAGAAAGACAATTCTGTTGAAAAAGTCCTACGAGGATTGGCTTGAAGCAAGTTGTTTTGACTTGAACGAGTGCGAGACGAGCGGATAGAAGAAAAAGTAACAAAACGGGAGATATCTAGATCGTAGAGACCTTGTTTACACTTAAAAAAGAAGAGAAGATCCTTAATTTCCTTAATTTCAACTATGCAAGAACGAAGCAAGGAAACGAAAATGTGAAAACGATGTCACTCTGTCATTGTAAGTGTTCTTTCAAATAAGACTACAGACTTAATTTTCGTGTCATAGGCACTTTAAACACTTACTGCAGGCCAATAACTGTAGTTATCCGCAGCTTCTGACGAGTCAGCGACATCTCTTGTTAGTTTATCAGCAGTACTGCAATGGAGTTTCACCCAGTTAAGCAAATGTTCCAGCACTGTACCTCCTGCGGAAAAAGATACAGTACACTTTAAATTAGTTTCAAAAACTCATTAATATTCATGAACCAAATTGTCCACTAATATGCACGTATTTGATCATGTGCAAGTCTTTTATACCTGATAAAACTACTATGAATATTAACTAACGTGAAATTTTATATAAAGAATACTAATGAACGTGAAATTTTATATAAAATGTCATCCTAATTAGCAAATCTATTGTCGGCGTTTTTGAAGCTATTCAAAACACTCGTAGTCGTGTTTTATCAGATCTAAAACACTCGCGCTACGCGCTCGTGTTTTAAATCTGATAAAACGCTGCTACTCGTGTTTTAAATATTACTTCAGAAATTGCAGCTTGATGTTAGTAATAATTGTCAGTTGTTTGCTGTACAAGCTGTGTCAGTTGTTAGCTGTGTTACAACGCGACTTGTAGACCAACAAGTACTTGTAACCAAGCGGTTAAGACTCGTTCCCGAAGGACTGGGCACAGTCTAAGGTATTACCTTAAATAACCTTGCTCTGCTATCTGAGTTCTAGTGGCACAATGGTTAGAGCGTCTGGCTAGCATTCAGAAGGTTGCGGGTTCGAGTCCCGCGTAGAGCTCAGAGTTTTACTTCTGAGTATTACTAACTAACACAGCTTGTACAGCAAACAACTAACAATTAACACTTTAAATTAGAAGTAAATGCATGGAATTTTAGGTTATTAGTGATATTATACCTCAACTGTAAATTGTCCAGTCAGAAAGCTTGATTTGTACCACGCGACCAGTCAATTAATCACCAAATTACCTCTCACTTCATAGTATTAAAGTGAAATACCCCGCTGTGGCAGGGTATAACTTGGAATACCCCGAATTCGTGTACCACGCGTGAATGCCACGCACGAAAACGAAGTTGTCAACGATGGCGGAACAAGACGTTTCGCCTGAACATTCAGATGTTCACACAATCTCGTTCCCAGAGCCCACGTTCCCCACCCGGGAAACGAGAGACTCTGGGATAATCCGTTTCAAATCGTTACGTTATTGGCTGAATAGTGAGCATGAGTTGGTCGGAAGTGACTGGAAGTAGAATTAATAAAACCAAAATAACAAAGATGTCGGACGACAAGACTCCAGTGAAGACGTTGCCACGATCGATATCTTCGCCGTATGTGTGTAGATGCTGTAATTTGAGGAAAAGTCAAAAAAGGAGAACATACTATCCAAATTCCGCTCGGATATTTACGCATGCGTACCTCAACCGGAATAACAAGAATCCTGCGATTTGAAACGGATTATCCCAGAGTCTCTCGTTTCCCGGGTGGGGAACGTGGGCTCTGGGGACGAGATTGATGTTCACAAGAAGATTGTTAGGTTACAAGAAAATAAGAATTCAGAAAATACAAAGAAATCAACGAAGAACGCATTTAGAAGCCTTTGATATCCACAGAATGGAAACAGACAATGAAAAGCTGACAAAACGTAAGCTAACTTGACAAAAGTTAAGCTAAATTTTTTTAAATTATTTAAGTTTTTTTTGAAAGATTATATGTTTCGATATAACATATCAATTACAGACCTTTCCATCGGAGTATTCAAAAAAAATTACCCCGAGGGATGAAATAACCCCCGAGGTCGAAATAATTGATAAAAATACGGGAGGGTTTAAAATGACTTACATCTCCCTCAGCCAGCCACCAACTGGGGAAATCAAAAATTTAAATTCCACGCTCTCACTGACTGGAACAATCTGGATTTTGTTATACGAGAAATTCTTTCATTACCAAGTTTTAAGGCTAAATTTAAACAAATTTTTAAAATTATAGTTTTCGTACATTTTAATGCTTGTGATTATATACAATCTTTACTTACAGTAATATGTTTTTAGTTTATATTTTTATTTGTAATGTTTCAGGGCCCTACTGAAAATTGCTTTGCGCGAGTAGGCTTCCTGGGTAATACTATTATTATTTACTATTATTAATTATTATTTATTATTATTATTATTATTTATTATTATTATTATTATTAATATATATTATCATTATTTTGGGGGTAAATGATAAAGGGGTAATAATTACCCCTTAAATAAGAGCAAGTCTATTTCAATCTGCTAAACAATCTTTTGCTTAATTTTTAACTATTATACACACTTGTGTACAAAAACTCTTCAAAAAAATTGCCTACATACGCTTTTATATTAACGGTAATTGTAGATATGTCTTCATGTCACTCCTTCGAAAAAATTCGCCATTTTCGAAAACATTGTCTTGTAGTTCTGGTTACCCCCAACGTAGGGGGGAGTTTTTACCCCCACTATTAGTTACCCCTTACAAGGCCCAAAATGGGGGTAGATTTTACCCCTAGATAATTTTACCCCCCTATATTTTTACCCCTTATTCAGGGGTAAATGTTACCTTTTTACCCCGAGATGGGTAAAAAATTTGCTCCAACAAATTACCCCCGTAAAAGGGGTAATTCTGTGCGACAAAAAGAAGAACTAAAGTTTACTTCCGTGAGCTTGTAAACATCGTCTGTGTGTAAAGGCCCAAAGGTGACTTAACCACAACCTAACACTGCTTACAAAAATGAAATTATTCTGTATTTGGTTTTAAATGTTGTTGTTTTATATTGGATTAATTGGGGGTAAGTAAAGAAGTATTATTTCCTATATTTTTTGCTCTACGACAATGTCTGTTGAGTTGCTATTGAAATAAATTACTTTGAATGATTTTACACTTTTCTTGTGTCAAAAACAATACTGACCTAAATGGGCTGAACTGACTCTGAATTTAGTTCTTAACGTTGTAACGATTTACTTTTCCCATTTTGCTGGAAATTCGTATATAGATAAACAAATGTTTGTACATCTTTCTGACCTACAATGGCTAGTGTTTTATAAACTGTTATCGAAATAAATCTTTTGTTTTTTCGTCGTATGACACGGAAACTGACCGGCTATTAACTGATAACATTTTCTATGTGGCAAAACTATTAATGTAAAAAAGCATAAACAAAAATTCACAGGATCTTTGAAATGTTTGGAAATGTTTTTGATCTGTCACACTAGTCAACACAAATGTTTTTTAATGAAACCTTTCAAAAGTAATTCTCAAATGTTGTGAAACGTTATAAAATCGTGTCTTAAAAAAAGTAAAGATAATATGAACTTAACTGCAGTGTAATATTAAAGAAAAAAACCCGGTTATATATCTTAAATTTTAATACAAAACAAGAAGAGGCAGCTTGGCGCAGTGGTAAGGTAAGGAAACTAATGCAAGGTAAGTTAAGCCCGTAGGGTTAGGGCAGTGAACTCGATGTAAGTTCAAATCAGATACCTGGAACGCTAACGTCCAGTCATTCGGGGGGCAAAAAGTGAGGCAAAAAGTTCCAGGCCTCTGCGCGGTTTGCAGGTAGATTTCAGTCTCCCACAAAATGTTTTTTTACACGGTCACCGGTCTTGAGGGAACCGCGAAGGCTGGAAAAGGTTTGAAAAATTGTTTATTGAATCATTTTATCATGCTTTGCTAAACGTACATTTTAAATTTTGATTCGTTGTGCTATGCTGCCGAACTAATTATGCAGTGATTGTCTATTTGTTGCTATAGTAAAAGTCATTTTCTTTACAAAACGTGCACGAAGTTTGTCAGTGAAGAAATTAAATCAATTTTTCGTTATATTATAAACCATATATATTAGAGTTTCGTCACTCTAGAGGATACAAAAAATCAACACAAAGTTAGTATAGAATATGCCGTTAGGTTAGTACCAGTTTCATCAGTGTCGTTTTGTTTAAAAAGCATTCCGCATTCGTACCGAAAACAACAACTATCCATGAGTAAACGTGAAAAATAAACAATCTAGTTGATGTCAGTTATTTCTTAAAATATCATAATGCCGTTTAACACATTCGAACAAAGAATTAAAGGAGCAGAAATAAGAAAATGACATTGGATATCAAGTATCAATACGTCTTCAAACTTACTCGTACAAGAATAGCTTTCTCACTCTTGTTCTCACCTTTTCAGCTGGCTGTTTTCATCATAGCCATCAAAAGGACATCTGTTTTCTCAGCCTATTTTCATCCCGAGACCCGAGCTTAATTTACTGTATAATTTCGGACTGCTATACAGTAAATAAAACAACAGCAGCACTGCACAACAATGGGAAACCATTAAATGCACGTTTAGTCTGACAAAATAATTTGATAAATAATTTTTTCAAACCTTTTCGAGCATTCGCAGTTCGCTCAAGACGGGCGGCCGTGTAAAAAATATTTTGTGGGAGACTGAATCCTACCTGCAAACCGCGCAGGGGCCTGGAACTTTTTGCCTCACTTTTTGGTTCTTCGTTAGCGTTCCAGGTATCACATTTTAACTTACATCGAGTTCACTGGGTTAGGGTTAGTACTTGGATGGGTGACCCATTGGGACACCAAGGTTCCACTAATAGTGTAATAAATAAAGAACTGGGACTATTCAATTTTTACCGTCTTACTTTTACCCCTTAAATTTTACCCCACATTTCGAGGTAAAAACTACCCCCGAATTGCGGGGTAAAAATTACCCCTTTTTTAAATTGATTGAAATTTTACCCCCAAAAAACGGGGCGTTCTGTGGAAAACTTTTTACCCCAACATTTTGGGGTAATTTTTACCCCCTGAAATTTACAGTGTAGTCTTGACAAGACTCACCAAAAATATTGTATTAATAGAATGACGACGATCGCAATCAGAACCACCTATTACATATGCTGTTGCCGAAACAAGGAATGGACAAATCCTGAACTGCTAACTTTTTAAAATTATTGTACTGTATATTTTTTTATGTTGTTATATATAGTTATTAGTTATATATTGTTAGTGTTGATTCAAGTAGCCGATTGTAAATTACCTTAAATAAGCGAGATTTACAATTGTATATTATCTAAAAAGACATTTAATAAAGTTTCCATTATTATTATTATTATTATTATTATGTTCTGATTAACCAACTTGTACAAGAGTATTTGAGTACCTAGAATAACTTCGTCCAGAGTAGCTAAAAGTAGCTAAAATACAAATGTACATCTTGGCCGAAATCCCTACTCTTGTTCTTAGAGTAGAAATCATGGTTAATAATTGTTGCTAACCATATTAGATACTGCAAATAAACATCTTAATTAATCAGCTTGGATTACTCCTGACATTACTTTCCGAATGACTGATTCGCTCTCCCAGAGAACAGTCTTTTGCATTTCGTTACATACTGTACCATCGTTCGTTCTTTTCGTTCGAATAGTTCACTTATATCTTCATTCAATTGGTCGATTCCTCCTCCCAGACTTCCGACTATTACAGGGATGACCTTCACTTTGAACTCTCGTCTTCGTTCACGAATTTCGAATGCCAGTTGTTGATACTTTCGAATCTTCTCAAGTCGTTTATCCGCTCTGTTCGCCTCGATCGGCGATTTTCATCATTTAATTATCATCATTTGGTTTTGTGTTTTCAATTTTTTTTAATCTTTTTAGTTTAACCCATTCCTGGCTGAGGAAGCCAAAACCAGACAATTTTAATCGTCAAAGCGAAAACCCTCAGACATCCCAGGCAGCAATGGATTAAGGTTACCGTATACAGTCAACTCTCGCCTTGCGGACACCCCGCTATTAAGGACAGTTGGTAAATCCCCGGCCGAAACTACTATGAAATGTATTGAAATAACTCTCGCAAATTTCAAGAGAATATGATGTATAGTCTTCGAGCTATGAACTCTCAAAGTTTGCCATGGCTAGCTCGCTTTTGAAAAAAATTTGACTCCCGGTAACAATGCCTTATGACGTACGCAAATGGACAACTATCGTATTTTTTATAAGTAAATGCATGGCATTGAGGGTTATTCAGCGCTCGAAATAACGGGGAGTCATTGGTCATTGACCCCCCAGTTTTATGATTTGACCACCCGAAATTAGTTACATCAGGTCAGCATGACCACTCAAATTATTTCTACAAGCATGATTCTTTTTACAAGCATGATTCTTTCTACAAGCATGATTCTTTCTACAAGCATGGTTCTTTCTACAAGCATGATTCTTTCTACAAGCATGATTCTTTCTATACAAGCATGACTCTTTCTACAAGCATGATTCTTTCTACAAGCATGATTCTTCGTACAAGCATGATTCACAAGCATGTTTCTTTTTACAAGCATGATTCTTTCTACAAGCATGATTCTTTCTACAAGCATGATTCTTTTTACCGTCCATTCTGTTCTGTAAAATTCTCGCTTTTCCTGTAAGGGGATGTTTACATGAGGCCGGTCTAAACTCAGGCTGGACTGAATTTGAACCGCTTCTGTTTAAATGAGGCCGGTCTTGAAATATTTTTTTTCGTAATCCGAATCGTTTCGAATTAGACTTACGGATTCTGTTTACATTCTGTTTCTGTAAAACTTGGCAGAAAAACGCAACATTTGTCATCAAAACAATTTTTGCCCTAAAGTATTGACAAGGAAAGAATAAAATATATTTTAACCAGCTAAATTCTCCATTTTAGCCAGCAAAATGCACCACAATGCCCGATAAAATTATTACAATATATATTAACTAACCTGGAAGGCTCTCTATTAATAAGATTTCACAAAGATGCCAAACTAGCTCAATAAAAGTGAACAATTTAATCTGAAAAAGAACAAAAATGCAAATTCACCTCCTATGTACAGTACAGACGTAAAGTCTGTCACGGATTCGGGGCGCGATCGCGCTGTGAATTTACGGTTCTTGGTGGAGCGATCGCGTCTAAACATAAAGCGCAATTGCGCGCGTTTTAGCCGGATGCTCTTCAGCCTGTGTACAACCTGAATATGCACTCTGTAATTCAGTCTATGCATATAGTTAGTGGAGGGGGGTGGTTTGGAAGCTCCATTGTCTTTCAAGATTATGTAGTGGTCATGTTATTGTGTTCATGTTGGAGGAAGGCAATTAGTTGAAGAAAGGAAATTCTATGGACACGTGACGACGAAGGACTACACAACGAACAAAGGACTTACAACACGTGACGACGAAGGACTGCACTAATTAAACCCGAACGTTGCTATTGGATGACTGCTTCATTATACAGAAAACACAATACGTTCAGTGACCGTGAAATTAGACAAATTGAACAATACCATAGAACAACGACTTTTGTCGAGTTTCCTACAGTGATGGATCCAGTTTGATCTGGTAGGGGGGGGGGGGGGTCAAGCAGGGGCGGATCTAGAACTTTTTTAACCTTAGTCAAACCATTGCTAGGGGGGTCTGGGGGCATGCCCCCCCGAAAATGTTTTGAAATTTGGACCTCTGAAATGGCATTTCTTGCATTCTGACGGTACTTTGAAGAAAGATTTAAAAGTTTTAAATCATGTTTTCAATAGTGCATTTTATCAAACCTGGAAGGTGTCAAATAAATTTAGGGATAAAGTGGACGTTTTATTATGGATTTTATTAGGGATATCACAAAGAAGCTAGACATTAGAAATGTGATTGACATTTTCAATGAAATCCACGTCGCACCCCACTGCAGCAAGGCACTAATTGCGTAATTGGCACCCCCCTGCACCCCCTTGGCCAAGGGCACCCCCCCTCCCACACACACCCCTGTAAATCCATCACTAGTTTCCAAACCATCTCCCTCCACTAACTATGGTCTATGACTATGAAAACTCGCATGATAGCTTGTCGACCCCTCGCTGAGCTTCTCAGATACATAAAGTAGATTCTGAGTAGTCTAATACTCATAATTGATTCATAATAGTTTATTTGATTGGATTATTTGATCCCACGAGCATTCCTAGAGAACCAATTGTAACTGTGTCGCAATTGCTTGGCTTGTGATTTGGACAATCAAAACCTACTTCTCAGATCTGAGAGGCTCAGCAGGGGGTCAACAAGCTATCATGCGAGTTTTCACAGACTGAATTACAGCGGTATATTCAGGCGGTACACAGGCTAGATGCTATTAGGGTAAAACTTACACAGCCATGTCACACAAAGGCTTTCGATGTGTTTCCCTAATAAGGGTAAAACCTAAACCCCAACCTCGTTCCCAGGGTCTCTTTGAAATTGGCAGGACGGGAAAAGGCCCTGGCATCAGCTGGTATAGGCTCTGCATTTTCATTGGTTGATTGCTTTTCTTAAACATTTTTCCCGCCCTCTCTTCTTCAAAAAGGCCCTGGGAAGGAGCTTGTTCATCATTTAACTTATAATTTGATAAGTATATGTTAAAAGATCGGCCGCTCATATTTTAACTACTACTTAAAATACTCGTGAATAATTCATGAGAAAATTCAAAATAAATGAGTGTTTAAACAGGTGTTGTAAATCGGATACAGCATTGATTAATAAAACATCAATGCTGTATCAGATATCCGGCATACTAATTAGGACCATTGGTTCAAATTGAGCTTTTTCCTTGTTTAAATAATTTGTTTTTGCCTTTTCTGCGCCTGCTAAACAAAGTATTCATGATATAAACTCGTCGTAGTTTAAGAAAGTTCCGGCTCGCCGTTGTAAATCCCATACAGTTCGGTTGCTCATATTGAATCTATTACATTCTAAAACTCATTAATAATTCACGAGGAAAACACAAAGAAAATCCATGTTTAATGAGGGTCTATGTGATATACATTCCTCTGTATACCCCGAAACAGAACGACCACTCATTCTGTATACCCCGATACAGAAGGACCACTCATTCCGCTGTGGCGGGGTATAACCTTGATTATTATATAGCATGCTATCGGATGAGCTTTTGCGTAATTTGATTGGTTCCGTACTACCAGGCTATCAGCTCATATCCTGCTAGTAGAGGAAAAACAAGATGGCGGCATGTTTTTTTTAAACTGCCGAAAAGAGTTGAAATTGACGGGTTTTTATACAGAAAAACATCAACACCCTCAAACCAATGTATAAAAAAACAACATTGTGTAAAAATACATTAACAAATACACAATTTAGCATGTTAAATGGTAAAATTCACCTAAAAATTACGTCTTTTTACTTCAAAAACCCAACTAAATTAACGGGTTGATATTAATTTGTTGCCAAACAAAGAAACTCACGGTTAAAATCAAGCTTACAACACACATTTCGTAGGAGATCACCAGTAAAGAGACTTTTTTGATTTAGATAAGCATTTGGAGTAGTAAAAAGCATGTTCTTTTTCAAAAACAACCAACTAAGTAATTTAGTTTCACTACCGAAGGTGTTTCAGTTTCATTTTTGCATGAAGTCAAAACCTTTTTCACGACAGCAACGCTAATATAAACAACTGACCCACCTTTTGACTTCATAAGGATACCTTTTAATCTTTTTTGTTGATCTGCTTAACACATTTTTTGCCTCTCGAGCAACATTTATACAACATTTCGAAGCTGTTTACCGAACAGCTCAGCGAAAAACTCTATGTGAATGCATCATTACACATGGCGGAAGTATTAGTTGCCTATGCCGGAAGTTTGTTGTTTCAAACATTTCGCTGTAATTTTGTCTATTGTACATTTTGTCTCTTGTACAGTGCTTGGCTATATAATAAAACAGTTATACCATTCGCTCTCGTTGTATCGTTGGCTATGAGCTCATATACATCTCGAGCTCATGGTATAACTGTTAAATACCCTGTCACAGCGGGGTATTCGAGTTCGTATACCACGCGTGAATGCCACGCACGATTCACGAAGCTGTCAACAATGGCGGGACAAGAACTAAGAAAAAACTAAGACGTTTGACGTTTCGCCTGAACACTCAGATGTTGACAAGAACATTGTTAGGTTACAAGAAAGTAAGAATTCAGGAAATACAAAGAAAGCAACAAAGAACGCATCCAGAAGCCTTGAGACGACACTTAATATCAACAGAATGAGACAATGAAAAGCTGACAAAAGTTAAGCTAACTTTATTAAAAATTATTTTTGGAAAACTATTTTTGGAGCAAGGGGTATTCCACAAAAAAATTACCCCTCGAAATGAAATATCCCTCGGGCTCCCCCTCAGGTTATTTCATCCCTCGGGGTAATTTTTTATGAAATCCCCCTCGCTCCAGGTCTACAATTGCTATTAGTTCAAATTTCACGCGGTTTTCTTTGTTATTCATAAGTCTTTATCTCCCATACCATTGAATTGCTCATTATAAATGCACGGTCTTTATCTGTATAAATAGTCGAGGAGTAGAAGCGAGAAAAAGTCGACCACGTAGCACCCCCACTACACAATAGTTTTGACTCCAGATTATAATAGGCTGATACCCATAGAACATTGCTAGGTCAGTCGTATTCACAAATTGTGGGGTCAGTGGCCTGCTACATAGGATGGTCCTTTAGTTGACAGACTTAAAGTGCACATAAAACGAAAATTAAGTTTGTCTTATTTGAAAGAACACTTAAAATGATAGAGTAACATCTTTGCAGTTTTTCGTTTCCTTGCTTCGTTGTTGAGATATTTCAGTTTGTTTGAAATGTAAATTAAACAACTTGACGTCACATGTGCATAATGAGTTATCAGAGAAGGTTATATATCTTTGCTATTATCAAACATAATCACTTGAAAATTCTACATGTTTGGCGTTGTGAGAGAAACACACGCATATACTTCCTTCACATTAAGTTTGGTTTGATAATAGCAAAGATATATAACCTTCTCTGATAACTCATTATGTACATGTGATGTCAAGTTGTTTAATTTACATTTCAAACAAATTGAAATATCTCAACAACGAAGCATGGAAACGAAAAACTGCAAAAGATGTTACTCTATCATTTTAAGTGTTCTTTCAAATAAGACAAACTTAATTTTCGTTTCATGTGCACTTTTAGTCTGTCAACTAAAGGACCACCCACCCCCTCTATGTAGCCGGCCACTGACCCCACAATTTGTGAGTACGACAGACCTAGCAATGTTCTATGGGTATCAGCTATATATGTATAGTGTATCACTATACTGTACCTGATCGTAATCTTCAGCCTGAGTTCTGGCGTCGTTCTGAAGGTTTAGTAAACATGCTCTCAAAACAGAACGATATTGACGACTGAATTTCACCATGCTGCAATTAAAAAAAAACAGAACATGTCATCCATGAACTTGTCCTCAACATTCTTTTTTCTACTGAATGATATTACCAGTACCTAAATAATTCCTCAATTGTGGGATCTTATAATTAAAATATTTACTTTCTGTTCTTGCAACATTACCTTGGTTTTTTAGACGTTGCTGGTGCATGTTCAAGTTGTTGCAAATCCAAAAATATTCCTACGTAAATAAAAACAAAAACAAAGATAAGGAACTAGGTAATGGATCTACAATGTATTTGGAATATGCGAGTGTAGAATATATACATTTTAAGACCAAACAGGGACCAGTTGCGAAAAATGCAACTACACAGGCCTTCCGGCAGGAATTGAACCCACGACCTTGCGATTCTAGTGCAATGCTCTGACCACTGAGCCACGGAGGGCGTTGCCGAGAGCTTGATCGCGAGTTCTGTATATATAATAAGGTGGTAATGCCAGGAGAGAATTGGGTATATTATAAGTAATATTGGCCTTCCGGCAGGAATGTCTTAAAATGTATATATTCCACACTTGAATTTTCCTTCACCCAAAATCCTTAGAACATGCTATGTAATCGAGTGAAATGCCCAATATTACTTATAATATACCCAATTCTCTCCTGGCATTACCACCTTATTATATATACAGAACTCGCGATCAAGCTCTCGGCAACGCCCTCCGTGGCTCAGTGGTCAGAGCATGGCACTAGAATCGCAAGGTTGTGGGTTCAATTCCTGCCGGAAGGCCTGTGTAGTTGCATTTTTCGCAACTGGTCCCGGTTTGGTCATAAAATGTATATATTCTACACTCGAATTTTCCTTCACCCAAAATCCTTAGAACATGCTATGTAATCGAGTGAAATGCCCAATATTACTTATTTGGAATATGGCAAGGTTGGTGTACACAGTACAGTACAGTACAGTACAGTACAGTACAGTACAGTACAGTACAGTACAGTACAGTACAGTACAGTACAGTACAGTACAGTACAGTACAGTACAGTACAGTACAGTACAGTACAGACGAAAAGATTGTCACGCTCGGCAAACGCGATGATCGTGTTTCGCGTTTGAGCTCGCCTTTAGCATGCAAGCGCCATCGCGCAGCGACTTGTGAAGCGTAATAATAACGCAATAGCAATCGTGCCGCGATCCTAATCGCCTTTTACTCGAAAGCGATCGCGTTTCAATGAAACGCATATATACTATGGTTACTCTCGCCTCCACATAGCCTGCGTACAAGCCTTGAATTTCATTGAGGACATCGAGGACATGTCCTCCAATAATCGTCATTTGGCCGCCAATAGGGATTTTTTCCCCATAATATGTAGCACACTTTTGTCCGCTGATGGAGTTTGGAGTTTTTAAATTTTCCCGATCGATCGAACGTACGTATGATCGTAAGAAAATGTTCGGCAATAGAATATCCCAGCCAATGATTGAATTATCAGCGTGTAAATGTTTTGGCGGCCATTGCGGGATCAGCCCGGAAATTCAGCCCGGAAATGCAGGCACAACTGTGCTAACCACGTGTTCAAACACTGGCGGCCATGATTGTGCATTGAAATTAAAATATGCAGAGGACATTGTTCAGTGTCGGAGTGAAGCGAAGAAGACAGTCCTATATATATACCAGTCACTACTAACTAATACTATAGCACATAAATGACATAATATCATGTGAATGTTAATCACTCTTTATCATGGATTTAGTCATTTCCTGACTGTATAGGATAACAGTTTTGTCCTAGCCGAGAGAAAAAATGTCCTTGGATAGCCTCATGGAAACTCATTATCGGAGGACATTTTTGTCTTTGGATGCAAAAATTATAATTCGAGGCCTGCCTGAGTAGCTGGCGGTTTTAAGGGCTTGGGGTTTTGGGGGTTGGGGGTCGGAAAAAGTTCAAATTCCACATTCGGGCAAGATGTTTGACGAGTACACACGAATACGAATTATCTCTCTTAGTGAGAGCTACAATTCACCCACTGAAATTAGTCGTGACTTAGAAAGTGAAGGGATCAAAGTTACACGGTCTGGTGTTTCAAAAATTTTCAAGTGTCACGAAAAGAAGGAAACGCATTCGTGAAGGAAGATGGAAAGACCAACTGTAGTCTTGCTGGGTTTAGATAACAATAAATCTTGTTTAGATTTTCCCCTCAGTGGAGAAACAGGTCGAAAGCCTGTTGTGTGACATGCTTGTGTAAGTTTTACCCTAATAGCATTTGGCTAAAACGCTATCGCGCTTTATGTTTAGACGCAATCGCGGAAGCAAAATCGCGCCGCCAAGAACCGCGAATTTGCAACGAGACCGCGAAGCGAAACCGGGACAAACTTTACGTCTGTACTGTACTCCTGAAACATGGGACGCAAGTATCTAACATTTCAAGCAACGGGTGTTTCGGCAGCACTGTACATCAACCTTGCCAGTACTTTTTTTGTCTTCAATATAACAAATACCAGTAACAGATGTTTGTTGGCCGTTCGTCAAGCTAAATTACTCAGAAAAGATTTCTGAGCCCCAGACAGGGTTCTAACCTGCAACCTTCTAATGACCGGTTAAAGGGTATTGGCAATAAAAATTAAGTTTGTCTCATTTGAAAGAACTCGTCAAATGGTATAAGAAGACCTTTTACAATTTTTCCGTATCTGTTTTGGTTTTGGAAATATTTCGACCAAAGACAGCGTGCTGTCCGGCATCTTGTTGTAATATTGGGTCTAATTAACTAGGAATTTGGTGACGTCACAAGCAGGGTAAACCTAATGAAACTACTCCGTGGGTGACCAAATTTCCACGGAAGGTCAAAATGGAAATAGCGCAACAAAATCGAGTTTCTAGCTCATAATGTCATAAGGTTGGCAAGATAAAAATTTCACTTTACCCTGGTTATGATCTCACATGCATATCGAAAATAATTCCAAGATGGCGGACAGCAGGCTGTCTTTGGTCCAAATATTTCCACAACCAAAACAGATACGGGAAAATTGTAAAAGGTCTTCTTATACCATTTGACGAGTTCTTTCAAATGAGACAAACTGAATTTTTATTGCCAATACCCTTAAGTTTGCAAATTCATAGTCATATGTGCTCCTAAGTGGTAGCGTTTGCATGCACTACAGTACATGTATATATCACGTACAACTTATCATATAACAAATACTGTACTAACCCTGAATTAACCCTTCAACAGGCAAGTTTCAGTGCAAGAGGTACCCAGTTGACAAGTAAAATCGTCTGGCATTAGCCAGAGTAAAATGTATAAGTAGGGACAAAAATGTCCGACTCCCTGTTAAAGGGTTAAAAACAAAAAGATTCAGATTGTACAAAAAATATTTATTACCATGTGTTTCATTAATCAGTTTTCTTGTGATATTCTTTTGGACATCAGCCTCCATTTTTAGTTGACAAACTTCAGTAGAAGATGTTGAATTGCTCTGTGTAGGATAAGCTAAAACAAAATTAAAATATTTTCAGGATTGCAAAGCTTGAAATAGTTGGTTAACGATAAATACAGCGGATTCAGGCTGACTGCGTTTAACGACAATAATTGTCGCGTTAGTTGCAACTGCTTAATATGACGTTTCTAGGCCAAATGTCAGACGTTGCTGGGTGGGTTTTACAAGTTCTTATTAAATTCACACGCAGGGCAGATATTTTTAGACAGATTACGTTCGTTGTATGTCCCGCCCAGCAACGTCGGACATTTTGCCTGGAAACGTCTTAATTTAACTGTTGCAACTAACGCGACAATTGTTGTCGTTAAACACTCAACCTGAATCTGCTGTAACAATGAGAAGGATAAGAACAGCAACAACAACAACAACAACAACAACAACAACAACAACAACAACAACAACAACAACAACAACAACAACAACAACAACAACAACAACAACAACAACGTCAACACCACCACCATCACCACCACTAGCAACAACAACAACAATTAATGTCAACAACACCACCATCACCACCACCACCATTATCACCACTAGCAACAACAACAATTAATGTCAACACCACCACCATCACCACCACTAGCAACAACAACAATTAATGTCAACATCACCACCATTACCACCACTAGCAACAACAACAACAACAATTAATGTCAACACCACCACCATCACCACCACTAGCAACAACAACAACAATTAATGTCAACACCACCACCATCACCACCACTAGCAACAACAACAATTAATGTCAACACCACCACCATCACCACCACTAGCAACAACAACAATTAATGTCAACACCACCACCATCACCACCACTAGCAACAACAACAATTAATGTCAACACCACCACCATCACCACCACTAGCAACAACAACAATTAATGTCAACACCACCACCATCACCACCACTAGCAACAATTAATGTCAACACCACCACCATCACCACCACTAGCAACAACAACAATTAATGTCAACACCACCACCAAGGACAACAACAACAATCTCAACATCAACAATATGTCAACATCACAAGTCAACTAACAGTCATACAACTTTAACAGGTCATAATCATTCTGAGTATATTTACGTTTTCCTTCAGCTGAATAAACCCACAGGGAATTTTCAGGCCCCCAGGTAGCACGGATATTTCCAGTTAAAGAACGAGAAATATGCTTAAAGGAAAAAAGAAAGTCATGTAGCAAAGAGCTAATCAGCCTTGCATGAATTATGTCAAATTATCCAAAATCAACCTAATAAAATAGTTTTAGTTGTTTACAATACAATACAATACACTATAACAATAAATTTAATTTTAACACAATTGATTTGGAATTAATGCATACAGCTTGTCGGGTCGTGTTTTTGCTCTATACTATACTATACTATACTATACTATACTATACTATACTATACTATACTATACTATACTATACTATACTATACTATACTATACTATACTATACTATACTATACTATACTATACTATACTACAAGCTACAGTTGTAAGTACAAGTCAAGTGGTTAAACTCAGAAAACTCTGAGCTCCAGATGGGACTCGAATCAACCACCTTCTAAGGGGCTGTTTACAGGGAGGCGGGACGGGACGTTTGCCGGGACGGGACGTTTTTCATCCCGGGTTTACATGAGAATGTTTCTACCGGGACGATTTCACCCTGGAATACCCGGGACGTTGAACAAGCATCTCTAGTTCGTGTTGGGCATGTTCGGTATTTCGCTTTTTTTAAGAAAACTAAGCTATTTGGTTGGATAAACTGTACGTATGTTGTAGCCACATGAATTATCTTTCTTCCAGTATATTTGATAGCTTCTACAGTGGTTTATTTCTCGAGAAAACATTCGGAGAAGACAGATTATAATACATACGAAAAAAAAATTCATAATAGCGGCGGCTATTATGATTTGGACATGTTCGGTATTTCGCTTTTTTCAGGGAAACTAAGATATTTGGTCGGATAAACTGTACGTATGTTGTAGCAAGGTGAATTATCTTTCTGCCAATATATTTTATAACTTCTACAGTGGATTATTTCTTGAGAAAACGTTTGGAGTAGACGGACTAGGCAAACGACTAGGCACTCCTCTTCTCTGTGGAAGCCATTTTTTGTTTTTGCATCACATGACAAATCTTGCAAAGTCAGCATAATATCGTCCCGGCAAAGCGGGACGGAGTGTTTACATGAAAAAAATTGTCCTGGATTTGCCGGGATCCCGGTTGAGAAAACCGGAATCCCGCTTTGCCGGGACGGGATGAAAAACGTCCCGGCAAACATCTTTCCATATAAACGGAACGGGATAAATAAGAGAGATATACATGCATGGTGAGATCCCGGCAAACGTCCCGTCCCGGCAAACGTCCCGTCCCGCCTCCCATGTAAACAGCCCCTAAGTGCTACACACATAAAAATTCACAGCTTGTCAATAGGATGTGTTTGGTAGCAAGGCTGTTAACAGGTTGTAACAATGCTGTTCATTCAAAAAGCTGCTACAACCTTGTTAGCATCAACCTGTTAATAACTTGTTGAATGCAGAACGGTAACAGGTTGTTGGAACAACTTGTTATCAGTCTGTTGAAGTCATCAACCTTGTTGTTACAAGTTGTCAACAACTTGTTACAGACATGTTAACAGACTGGGAACAACCAGTGCAAACACATCAAGGTGACAGTTTGTTGAACAGCCTTGTAACAACTTGCTTGCAGGCATGTATAACAACTTGGGTGTTTTTACAAGTGTAGACTTCAGTCCGAGGTTTCTGCTCTCGCATTTGGGGAAGAAACTTTCAAAATGAAATTTTCCATATATCAGAACGAACAAAAATCATTGTTGCGTGTTTTTACATGTTTTATAGTGGGATGCTCTAACCACTGAGCCACCATAACTCAGATAGTAGACCAAGGTTGTTTATAATGATCATATTTATATCCGGAAATGAGTCAAACTCTAGAAGTATTACAAGTACTGTACTTGTTGGGCAAGTACTGTACTGTACAAATTGTGTCAGTTATTAAGTTACAGTCTTTAAAATGTTTTTCTACTTAACAAATAGATTCCATTTTGCCGTTGTCTGTTCAGTTATAGTTGCACAGATGACGTCACAACGTGGTAAGAACAAAAAAGTGGCCCACGAGACGCAGTCGAGTGGGTCACTGATGTTCTTACCACGTTGTGACGTCCTCTGTGCATCTATAACTGAACAGACAACAAAAAAATGGAATCTATTTGTTTTATACAATAAAAGTTTAAAAGGTTTTTGTCGAAACTCTTGCCGGATTTTGGGGCATGAAAAAGGAAAAAAGCAAGTCAGCTGACGTGATCTGACGTGACCATGCGTCTGTCCTCTAATAGATCATGGGCAACAACCAATGAAAACACGCATAGCAACCAGGGTATTGTATAATTAACAAATAGATTCCATGTTGCCGTTGTCTGTTCAGTTATAGTTGCACAGATGACGTCACAACGTGGTAAGAACAAAAAAGTGGCCAACGAGACGCACTGATGTTCTTACCACGTTGTGACGTCTTCTGTGCATCTATAACTGAACAGACAACAAAAAATGGAATCTATTTGTTTTATACAATGCAAAAATTTAAAATGTTTTTATCGAAACTCTTGCCGGATTTTGGGGCATGAAAAGGAAAAAAGCAAGTCAGCTGACGTGATCTGACGTGTCCATGTGTCTGTCCTCTAATAGATCATGGCCAACAACCAATGAAAACACGCATAGCAACCAGGGTATTGTATAAATAAGTATAGTACATGTACGCAAGTTGCACGATCAAGCACAGGCATAATTTTGGCAGGCCACAGGCATAATTTTGGTGGGCTACATGTATGCATAACAAATGTGGTAAATGAAAAAAATTCAATAATTTCTGAAGATATTAGAATCAGGAATTATTTGTAACTTAGTTTAAAAAATAATAGTTAAATTTCGTTTAGTGGGATGCTCTAACCATTGAGCCACCATAACTCAGATGGTAGACCAAGGATGTTTATGATCATATTTATTTCATATCTGGGAATGAGTTATCTGTATGTGTGTTACAAGTACTTGTTGGGCTACAAGTTGCATTTGTCAGTCAAGTTACAGGTTAAATTACAGCCTTGAAACGTTTTTTCTCACACACCGCTGGGAGCTGCTGCGCTAACCGCCACAATGCTTGACCTTTACTAAAACCATTAATAGCTATTACAGCACTCAACTAAACAACTTGGTAAGTAATATAATAACAACCCAATGAATGCTATTACAGTTCGATGACAACCGTGCAGTTATAAAACATCCACAACTTCCATAGCTATCATGATATCTCAACCTAATACAACAGACAGGAATATTAATCTAACATGTAGTGACTTACTAGGCCATGCTAATTACAACTTGAATATTTAATTATTTATACTCGTACTCCTTAAATATACAGGGAGGGTGGGTGGTTAAGGTCAAGATATGGTGAAAGCAACAACAAGATCTGACTTGCCTGACTTACCCACTGTTTTTACCCCCTGGGACTTGTATGCAGGCTCCAGTGGTGTGTGAGAAAACATTTTCCACTTCTTTCGTGCCTCAGCCAGCGGAAAATATAACACTTCTACTTATAAGTATACATGTATACAAATTGCACAATCATGCACACACATCCTTTAGTATTGGCCACATTTTAATGCATGTGGCTCACCAAAATGATGTGCGCACAACATTGTGCAACTGGCCTATGGTGTTTTCATCTTGAAGTTACAGTAGTGCATCATAAGCAGTGAACTCAATTTTTATAACTGGAATGCTACACTGTAACTCCAAGACAGAAAGTGAAGTCAGTTATATTTACATTGCTTTCCATCCTTCTACAAACTGTTTTCTACATGGTCAAGAGGTAACAGACAGCATAGGGGATTGAATCCGATGAAATATATGAAAATTCTGACTTCACTTTTGAAGCATGATAATCAGGGTTTCTTTTACAGGGGGGTGAAGGGGAGCTTTCCCCCCATTTGAAAAATATTTGCCCCCTCTTGTACATTTGAAACCCTGATTTCAAAACAGTAAGAATCAAGATTATAGAGACGCGTACAGTATTGTATACCGTACAATATACTAGTATACTGTGCTTAGTATTTAATATACAATCTCAATCTGAAATCTGAATATACATAGTAATTTTGGAACATAATAGTTAAAACTTAAAAGAGGACAAATACACACACACACATATATAACGATATTACAATGTTATAGAGTTTCAACTTTTAACACATAGTCAGTGCCTTTGGAATTTGAAAGCCAAGAAGAATTGCTGTTTAGAATGATGCAGATCATTTGCATCTAAAGTTTCTAATCAGCTGAATTCTTCTTGGCTTTCTGTTCCATACATCTACAATGTTCTCTAAATCGCAGTCAGAGAGATTGTCTGGTGATTCAATTGTGATTTTCATCACGCAAGAAAGGGTGCATTCTCCAATGCAATCTTCTCGTATTAATTACATACAAGCCAATGCATAAGAATTAACAAATTTGGAGGGTAATTCTTATGCAACAATTTTTCGTTTATACTCGAATGGGGGAGCATGCCCCTGGAGTCCTGGACCCCCCAGTGCTCCCCACCCCCCACATAGTATTGCCTGTTTTGCCCCACCCCCCTTGTTAAATATTCTGAAAGAAACCCTGATGATAATGACTGAAGTTAGCATTCCAGGAACTAGTCAAACTGGACATGTGTTACAAGTACTTGTTATCAGGTATACAGTAAATACTGCAAACAACCTTGGTGAACCACCTGAGTTCCACTACAGTACCCCAATCAGTGGCGTGGTGGCAGTGGGGGCCAAGGACCCCCAGCTGGAGTTGCAGCAGGGGTGCCAAAAACTAGCAAGGGCACCAAGACTTAACAAAATTCAAATTCATATTTAGAATCTGTGCAGTATCGTACGATTAGAAAAATCTACATCGAAGCAGACATGAAGTAGTCCTCAATGCCGCATTGCTGCTGTACCGTACTAAAAGTATGTGAGCTCGTCGCAAAGATGGAAGCTGCATTAACGTAGAGAACCCACACGTGCCCCCCTCCCCCCAGTTCTCCCCAAGGTCGATTTTCCAATTCGTCCAAATTAGAGAAAAGTTGGAGGGATATAAAGACCTGAAATGTGTGATCTTTTGTGTTTTCTAAGAGTTTTATAATCTTCGGAATTCTGTAAAATCTCACTCCAAAATGCAGGAAATGGCATATCAGAGACTCTAGATTTCAAAATTTTCCAGGGAAGCATGCCCCCAGACCCCCTACAGGTTTGGCGCTACTTCCGCGCTCACATAGGTGTCACCTTTGAGAGAACCCGTTGTTTGTTGTAATATTATATATTGCTACTTAAGTTATTTTAAAACAAAAATTTTGATCATTTATCAAATATAGTAATGTCTTTTTCCTTTTTTTTGGGGGGGGGAGGGGCGCGCCAAAGCTAATCTGGCCACCCCAGACTGAAACTTGCCACCACGCCACTGCCCACTGACCCCAATGGTTAGAGCATCTGGCTAGCACTGCTGCTGCACTTGGAAGATTGTGGGTTTTGAGTCCTGTCTGGAGTTCAGAGTTTTGTTGAAACAATATACATAAAATGTTGAGTGTGTTCTAACACTGTTCTTTATAATAACTTGTCCACTTTAATAGATAAAAACAAACATATTTCTATTTGAGACATTTCTACAAGCGCTCCCCCTAACGTTTCCGAACTAGAGCAAAATGAAGAACATTGAAGTCAACTCAGAACGACCTACAAGTTCTACTTTAATTCATTTTATAAAAGAAATTCATCTTACCACAAAAGTATTGTCAAGTTCGTCCATTATTTCTTCTAAATACAACAGACTTTCAAAGCTTTAGAGTACAGAACTAAAACATTTCCGCCATTTTGATTCTTGTGAATAATATCCTACAGTCCTTATATCTCCCTAATTATCCACATTGATCCACCGATAGGAACTCTGGCTGTGCTCTGGCGCTCCAGATGAAAATCGAGCAAATTAACCAATCAAAAAAGGGGTCAAAAATTAAGATTTGATCACAATTGCAAAGCATCCAAATCGCAAAAGGAATTCAACATTTATGATTTACGCCTACCAAGGGCGGCGGAACAGGATGGGGGCCAGGGGAGCCGTGAAAAAATTAGGAGAGTAGGAGAGTGCGTCTGTGAGGTTGCCCAACCTAACGCTAGGTTGGGCAACGTAACCAATAAATCCGTAAATCAATAAAAATAAACCCTTACTTTGAACATTTCATATCTCTCATGTTATCTACCTTCAGTGAGTTTAGTAATATAATTAATTATAAGTAAATACATGGCGTTGAGGGATATTAGTGATTAAATGTCCCCGAAAGCGGGGGGAGGGTTTTGTGGAATCACTTTCTCGACATTGGTTCAATGAATCTGTGTTTAAATTTGGTTTGCAAATACACGTTAGTTTGGGTTTTTTTCAGTACGCAGTGCAGTGATGGCTGATGATCGCCTTTCGTTTGTGAGCGATAAAGAAGTTGCCAAAGCAAGGGACAACAGAGTTCCTTTAAGGTGGCTCCATACAGTTTCTTGAAAAATGGAAAATACAAGTTTGAGAGTCCAAAACACATGCATAAACAATTCGGAAAAACAATAAATCTAAATATTATGCATAGTTAAACATTCTGACAATCAAACACTGTTACTAAATAAATAGCAACATTTGTTTCTATGGCAACAATGACGTTTCAAAATGGCTGCCAATTGCCTTTCAAACTAATTTAACTCGATGGTGACTCCAATTTTTTTTTCATTAAAACTTTTCTTGAGTAATCAATAGGCCGATTTAAAAAAAATTCTGTAGAAGGAATAATTTTCCCCCCGAAAAAATCATATTTGTTAATTTTAAAAAAATTTGGATGTACAGAATTTTTTAAAAATCGGCCTATTGATTACTCATACTTCAAGAAAAGTTTTAATAAAAAAAAATTGGGGGTCACCGAAGTTTTTTTCGAATTAAATTAGTTTGAAGGGTAATTGGCAGCCATTTTGAAACGTCATTGTTGCCATAGCAACAACTGTTTCTATTTATTTGGTAACAGTTTTTTATTGTCAGAATGTTTAACTATGCATATAGTTTTATTCTTTTTTCGAATTGTTTATGCACGTGTTTTGGACTCTCAAACTTGTATTTTCTATTTTTCTAGAAACTGTATGGCTTAAGCACCAAAAGAGGAACGTATACAAGCAATGGGCTGAGGCAAGGAATAATGAGTTCCGCGATTTTAGAGCAGAGAGCGCAGAATTTACTTGTGTACCAAGCATCGAAAACGTGACTGTCAAACGGAACTGAGTAAACTTGCACTCGTAGTAAGAAAGAAGGATGGCGGTGATTGTCGTCACGAAGTTCTTTACAGCTTGTTTTGTGGGCTCAAACGAGTTACTAGAGAAAAGCACCCAGCACTTTCTTTGTTCCATGCACTGACCTGAGAATTGCAAGGTTTTCAGCCGGATGGCCGATTGAAAGAGCTACAGTCCAAGCAACAGCCATTTAAAAAGCAAGCGGAGCTAGGCGATTTCTATTACTGACGAAAATGAAATGTGGAAACAGGGGGTACTGGGAACACATAGCCCTGATACAGTTATTAACATGCAGCTGTCCGTCGTGTTTCTGGCTGGGAAATTATTTGTTCTAAGAGGAGGCAAAGAGCAACGAGATTTGTCGCACGAGCAATTTGAGTTTGAAGGACGATGGTTCGATGAAAGTGACATTTAAAGAGAAAGTGTCAAAGACTAACCAGGGAGGTTAAAAGAGACGAAGGAGTGGAGGCAAAGGTGGTGATTGGTGAAACACATTGAAGATCCCTTAGACGAAAGGTCGTTTAGTTTTATGTACTCGTTCTACATTAGCAAAAAATCATATCGTTCAGTTTAGCGATCCCGGCTTGCAAGTTGTATTCTAGGGAGATTTTAGCCACTATCAGTTTTCAGGCGAAAAACAACAGGCAGCTGGTTAAGTAGACTTGGATCAAGTCTGTACTAAGGCTAAGTTTTGAGCTCGATTGATGGTGCGATAACATTAAAAAACAACCGCGGTACCGATTGTACTGTAGTTAGTATCTGTATTGGAGTCAAAGTAACAATCCTCATCTTTCGGTGGTGTTGAATGGAGAAATTAAGAGCACTGCGCGAAAGGGTGTATAAGAAATATTCATTCGCTATTTTTTGCAAGAATAGTTCTTTTGTTTGAAGGACGTCGTCGTTGAGGTAATCTTAAATCCCTAATGATTAACTACAAGTTTGATATATACATTTGATTCAAGTCAAATACGTTGACGTTTTAGTGCTCTTGTGACAATACCTTAGGCCTTTATCATTATATTACTCTTGGGAGTGTTCGCTCATCAAAAAGTTCAACCTGTGTTGGTAAAGCCTGGCCTTTCCATATAGCCGTAAGAGCCGGCGGCATGGCTACGGCAAGGGGCGATGGTCCAATCATAGACAGTGTTGAATTATCCAGCAATAAAAAGCTGTATGCGATTGGACCGTTGCCCCTTGCCGCAGCCAGGCTTAAACGGTTGACAATTAGGCTACGTCCACACGTATACGTTTTCGTAGCGTTTTCATATTGTTTGAGGTATAAGTAGATCATTGTTTTCTATTCCCTTGAGGACGGAGAACAATATGAAAACGCTACGAAAACGCATACGTGTGGACGCAGCCTTAGACGCGTGCTGGACAATTATATTATAGTCCCCGCGATAACTCGGCAAATGATTCGTTAAAATACCTCCAGAAAAAGGGAGAAGATTAGGGAATTTTGAAAAAAAACACTAATTCTTGCTTATTATCGACAAAATGGTGTTTTGTGGGATATCATCATCAACGAAATAGGTAGAAACCACATTTTCCACAGCTTCCTGAGAACGTACGAAATATAGCTCGTCGAAATGCTTTGCGAAGGCGGTTCGGGAGTATATTCGTATACTCCTCCAGTCTTCTGGGACTGATTCAGACTTTAGTATTTTACTCTGGCTAACGTCAGACGATTTTACTTGTCAAGGGGTGAGCTCCCAGTCACCAAGGGGTTAATGACAATTTAGAGTTGACATAAATTGTGAAGCGGTGGCTACCACAGGTGATTTCTATGTGCAGGTGTCCCAGGAAATTCGTCCCGCAAATTGTCCCGAAAGGACAATGTCTTGATTAACCAAAAACAGTGAAAGAATCATATAAAAAAGCGCCATATCTCGTAAACTATCGTGCAGACACTCTTTGACGTTCGTCCGACTACGAAATTTCACTTCACAATTGAATGAAAGGATTAAATAACTTTGTTTTTCAAAAATTAACAATTTCTTTGTAGTGCTAAATTTCAATATGGCTTTGCAATATATATTTGCCATGTTCTTATTAAGAATTCTTCAGGATTAGTCTACTTATCATTTTGGTAAATATGTTTTCAAAAATGATATTTTTAATTTTAAAATTTCAAAAGTGTGTATTCATCAAACAAAAGCTCATGCACGAAGCTGTTTCAACATTTACAAAACAAAAAGAAAACAAGCTTCTTATGACAAAAAAAAAAAAACTCTTCAATTATTATGTATAAACTTGTCGAAATCAAGTTGAAAAGCGAGCTTCCCCCGTTCACACTTTACCGGATAGGTTCCACCCTTTAGGAATTTCGCCCTCCCATTTAGTCGCAAAACATAAATTGACCAAATTGGCAAACATTATTGCCTTCAATACGTGGCAACAACACATGCCTTCTGGCAGCCATTCGAGATAAAACTATTTACTGCGATTTCCGAAGCAATATTTAATTTTGTCACCGCGACAAAACCATTATTTGGGAGACAGCTGGTATCATATGTCTGATTCTGTGAAAGCGAAGATATTTTTGTTTGGTTTGGATAAATTGACTTTGGATCAAAATAATTTTTTTTTTCATGTGCAACAATACATTAAATTAAACGCACTGTCGCTTTGCAGTTTCTTGTGATTAGTGATTCAGCTGTTTCTCTGCTTTAATCTAATTTAATGTAAGTAATTTTCCACCACTGTTAATTTAATTAAATATGCGTGAGCCCTCTCGATGAGCTTACGAGCTCTTGGGGCAAAAGCAACGAAATATGTTTAAATAAAAAACAAAAAAAACAACAAAAAACACACATTATTTTAAGAAGGGAGGCTACGTCCGAATAGGAAGCACATCTATCTTTCATAATTATTAGCGATTATACTCGGATAAAGTTAAAAAATTTCAAAGTAATATTATTTATTGCTATTGATATACCAGGCGGAATGCGTAGTCTTGTCAAAAAGAAAATTACCAAAAAAATAATTTTTAAAAAAGCCGTAACGAAAAAAGTAAAATCGGCGGCCCTTTTCTTCAAATCACGCCTCGTGCACTCCACCAGCTGATAAAAAAGACTAAACTAACCCTCTGAACTAGTCGCCTAGTATAATTTTTGTAACATATTAAATTTACTAAACAATGTTCTTGACATGTTTTGATTTTAAATCGAAATCGAGAGGGGGGGGCAATTTCCTAGAGGGGAGGCGAGATTCCTAGGAAATTCGCCCCAGGAGGGCAAGATTCCTTGGAAATTCGCCCCTCCCCCCGAATTTCCTGTGACACTGGTGTCATTAGAGGAGGTCCGAAGGTCTTCCCACAATGGATTGCGCTTGAACCATATTATCAATTTCGCACAGGAAATGCTTCACTTCATTATGAACTTTCGAGGAGTGAACGTGATTTGAAAAATAGTGTTCGAAGTTTGTGGCGTTTAGAACACTTTGGTTTGGGACTCACATGAACTTATTTATATTTATTTTGTAACCTAACAGTACTTCGACGTTTATTATTTCGCCCGATTTGCCGCTATTCACGAATTTACGTCCGAAGGCTGAGGATCAGATATTATCAGCATTGCTGTCTCATCATGTCTCTGAATAGTAATTGCTATTTGACACTTCAATACATTTTTATTGCTTTATTTATACACTCGAGTAATAACCGTCTTGATCTTAGATTTTGACTTGATCTAATTCATAGGATATATTTGATATTTTTGTTCAATAGTTTTGTTCATTTTGAAATGAGTTCATTATGTTGTCATTGACGACTACTTTACCTCAAGTTAATACAATAAGTCTATCTACTTAAAAACTGTTTTAAGAAACAACTGTTGGTATGTTCGTGCATACAGTTCAGTCTTACCTTTAAAAGCAAGTGGGTCAGGAAAACATGTCTGATTGTTTATACAGAAAATCAAGATACTGTACATGTATATGGACTTTATTAATTCTGTCGGCCAAGCGTTTTAATTTGAAACCATATAACCCAGGGAAGAAATGATAATATAATCCAGTGGACCAACACATTTTAATTTAATTCAGTTCAAGACCCACTTTCTTCCCACATAATTAACTTTACTTTCCTCCTAAAATTTAGTTCCCCAAAAGCCATGTTATATTATTCAGTCTTTCACAAGCATATATCACTCAGTGACTCACTAGTAGTAGTCAGTGTCACATACAGTAAGAATAAAACTAGAGGGAAGGGGCTTAACCCTTTCTCTCCTAGAGGTTCCAACTTTATGAGTAAAAATCATCTGGCATTAGAGTAAAATAATGAAGGTGGCATTTTGGGCGGCACAGGAGGGAAAGGAGTTGAATCATTTTCATCAAAAATCCCCTTTGATAATTTCTTGCAATTGACATACCAGCAAAGCTACCACGCCCAATCTAGTGACACAATTCTCCTCTCAATAATTATATCACCAATGCATTTTGTAACATAGACTTCTAGCTTTAATATCTTTGTAATATTACTTAAGAGTACCACACAGCTTTAAAAATGTATTTTAAAGTAATGTAAAAGATCCCAAAATAAAAATCAAGTGACCGAGGCAATTCTGTTGTGCAACTTTAATATCCACTTTCCCCTGCTCTTTAATTTGTGAAACCTGTGGTTGGGACCTGGTATGAAATGTTTTTCATGAAGAAGGTTTCCAGAAAACTTTCTGTAGGAACAAAAATTGAGCATGAACCCGTAAACATTAAATATACCAATACCATTACTCAGTAAACCTCTGTATTTCACAACAACAAATGGTGTGTCATGGGGGTAATGTGGAATGAAAATTCATGCACAAGACAACTTGCTGTCACAGGATGAACTTAAGAAAAATCACAACTCCTATAGCGATCAATGAACAGCATGCACACATAAATTTGTTGAATGAAGATAGCCCAAAGTACAAACGTTGGCACCACATTATATTGAATTAAAACAACAGGTTTTTCTTATTCTTATATATAAAATAAATACACCATCAGTACATGTAAAAGTCCTAGTTTAATACAATAGAGCTAAATTATGAAATGGGCTTTCAAATGAGGTACGGAATCAAAGAAAAAGCGCGAAATCAAAACAACGCTCATCTAGATAACTGACGGTTCTTGGCGCGCCCCGCGGAGACGAAGCTCGAGACCAAATTTTGACAATGTCGGGCAAAAATCGAGCAGAAGCAAAATTTCAAAGAGCTCTCCTCATTCAAATTCTAGAGCAACAAGAGAAATGTTGGTACCAAAAGAAATCGAATTCTTTCATGTTTAAACCAGGCAAATTTTTTTCGAGTTTTCTCAAATATTAAGATAAATACGTTTGAAGTGTTTGAGGTAAGAAAACGCGTCATGATCAGCGACTGGAAATAGTGCTTGTGAAGAAACCAATATTACGTTACAAATATACTCCTAGAGAGTGTCAAATGACAATGACGACAAAGTAAAAGACTTCAAATATCATCCAAACAAATTTCACGTTCAAAAGGCTACTTTTTCTAGTAAATGTAACGTAGCTTATACGCTTACGATTTTCAGAAAATTGAAAATTTAAGTCGGTTTGGTCATATTATATGTCACGATTTCACGGCTAAGGCCTGTTTAATATGCCTCAACTTCGAAGTCGACAGCAATGTATTGTGTACTTGGTCACTTATACTATAGCCGCGTGCTATAGCTGCGTGTCGTGATGATTATCTTGTCCAACAACCCAGTGCGACACTTTCGCGACATCAAGTTGTTCGAACGACTTGACCACCATATTGGCAAAGGTCTGTCTTGTCGGAACTTTATATACAGATCACTGTATATAAAGTTCCGACAAGACAGACCTTTGCCAATATGGTGGTCAAGGCGTTCGAACAACTTGATGTCGCGAAAGTGTCACACTGGGTTGTTGGACAAGAGAATCATCACGACAAAGAGGTTGGAGGCATACCTAATTTTAGTGTGCAGTGATAACCAATTTGTGCAGTGATAAAATTAAAATGTGCAGTGATAAAATATTAAAATATGTTTTGATAAATAGTTAATTAACAAAAAATGAGGCAATGAGCAAAAAAACTAAAGTACTAAACGATATACACACAAACAGTAAATACAAATATACAATGATAATCACAGTAAATCAGTAATTCAGGTAAACAAAGCAATGGCCCTCGCATCCTGATATTGCATAATATTGGCGTGACTCACTCTCCCCATTCCCTGCATGATCTTGGCGTTGTGGTCCGAAGTCCGAACTGTTTGGCGTAATCGGTAATGGCGCGGATCTTCGAGTCTATTTTACATTCAGTGGTGTGGTCAGAAATTTTCACGGGCGCGCTCCTGCCCGGCTAAACTTTGAACGAAAATGTGCAGTGATAAAAAATTATTATAATTAGGTATGGTTGGAGGACCATTTGGTAGCCATTGTCACATGGCTGTCACTCGCCGAGCGTGATGGTCTATAGAGTCAGGGCCAGATTGGAGTCTGAAAACGGAATTAAAGTTAACTTTAGTTCCGCACACGCAACATACTATAGTGCTTATGAATATGTCACTAAAGAGGACGACAACTTTCTGCTATCAGACGGACATCCTGAGCTGAGTGCCCCCCCCGGCGATGGAGGCAGCAACAAGAGTCAAGAAGGGCAAGAGAACGGCCAGGAAGGGGAAAGGGAGAAAGAAAGAACGCTACACGACGTTTTGACAAAACAAGATTAAAAGTAGGTTAGAACTTGTTGGTCTGGCTATAAAACAAAAAAATGGGCAAAACGGCTTTAGCGGAGTTCATAGCGAACAGAGGAAACAAAATCGTACACGAGGCACATGAATTGGCTACGGAGTTTGATGAAGCCCCGAAAACTGGCCCGGATGCAGAAGAGCCGTGTGCAACTATTGAATGAAGCGTAATCCGGTGAGTGTGCTAGCGCGATTGCGATGGGCAATGGATGGAATGTGCGCTGTCCTTACTGCAGAGAAACGACATCCGCTTATCAAGATTCTGCAACGCAGTATCTGCTCTAAGTCTTGGTACTAAAGATCGAGAAATCAAAATTGCCATTCTGGCGAAACTTTGAAGTCGTTATATTATTTTGTCTCTTTAAATTATACTTCTTGGCTTTTACCGTTTTGGGGGATTTTTTCTTTTTATTTCAAGATAATAAAGCAAGCTTTAAACAAGTTACGGACCATACTCAACAAAACACGATATTCCAGCCAAACTAAAATCGTATTTCATATATACAGAGTCATTACAACGTGGTCTTGTGGTTAGCGCGTTGGATTTTCAACCTGCAGATAGTTCGAGCCCTGCATGGTCTCTGCCAACTGGCTAAAGTCTTTTTCCAGAGGTTGATCTAGAATTTAACATTATGCTTCGTAACAACGATATGAAAAAACAAACTATATGTTTTTACCTCTTTACAATGACAATGATAATATTAACTATATATCTGGCTATATTTTTCGTCTTTCTTTCTAAGTTCCAGAGTTTGATGCAGAATTGGACATCACATTTATGCCTCAGATACAATGTCGGACAAACTTTATAATTCCCTAATTAGTATTAATTTGCAATACAGTCCACTTTTTTATTTTTTTTGCAAATTTGCACCTTTAAACACTTCGTAACTTTTTCTAACAAAGTCGAGCTGCCTATATATACAGTAAGACGAATGTTTTCATTCAAAGGCTTTACTTTGTTATTTTTCGTTAAAATCCCTATAAACAGATTAGTCTTCTAACCTGTTTCTTTATGTCATTCTTACAAAAACCATAAGCCAACGGGTTTACGGCGGAATTTAAAACTAATAAGTGTATTTTAAATTTGAAGTCATCACATTTTTGAGCTTTCAAAACGACCACAAAACCACAACGCAAATAAAGTCCGTAGCAAACAAGAAAGAAGCCCACAACAATTACCATCATTAAAACCGTCCACTTCTCGTGAGGTTTAAACATAACACGGTGGTTAAAACGTAACTGTCTTACTAAGATGTTTGCTGCTTTGTCGTGCTTATATACAACACGCAACATGGATATTAAGCAGAATATTACCATAAAACATGGGATAAACTCAATGAAAACAATGGCTAGCCAAATAAAAATATGTAAGATAAGAGGTGATTTTAAACCAAGCCAGAGTGACGATTCGAGTAATATAAAAATAAATGTTAATGCCCAAGAGAAGAAAATTATTTGAAGGACGTGCCGGCGAGTCATAAGCGTTAAGTATTTTAAAGGCTTCACAATGGCAATGTAGCGATCCAATACTAAGCAGCACAGGGTTACCACAGACGCATCCTGGAAGAACCACCGCACAATCAGCATCCCTTTATATAAACTTTGTGAGTAGCTGCGATCACTTGTGGTCTCGTGCAAAAACAGTAAAGGAACCACGCTCAGCCCAACACAGAAGTCCGCCACTGCAAGTGAAACGACAAACGCGTTGGTTTTGGTGCGGAGCTGTCGTCTGCTGCACACGAGGAAGATAATAAATCCATTCCCAAGAATCGTCAGAATGGAAAGAAACCAAGCAAAAATCCAGAACCAGGTTTCCATTTTACAGCTAAACGATCTTCATCTTTGTTCAGTCGATCATCAACGATCTGCGCGAGTTCCCCAAAATAATGACTTTTGAAAACATCTGGCCTGCATGTTTGGCTAATAAACAGGCCAGATGTTTTCAAAAGTCATTATTTTGTTAACTTATTTATTAACTTATTATGCAAATAACATAAATTAAGACAGAAAAGAAAGAGTGTCGATCGAAGTAATAGCCTGTTTAAAGCCGGTTTTCCACTAGGCGACTTTTTTCGCGCAAAGCGACTTTTTCTTTTGTCTCATGAGCTCTGAGCTGGAACTAATCAGAAATGTATTGAATTCGAACAAAAGAAAGTCGCTTTACGCGAAAAAAATCGCCTAGTGGAAAACCGGCTTAACAGCAAAGCCTTCCCACTGGCATGGGCGGTAAATTTATTTTTTTTCATTTTAAAATAGCCTTGGGATATTATAATTTAAGTTAGTACATAAATATAACTACTTCATTAAATGAAAATTCATTAAATGAAAATTAACCTGAAAATTGTAAAGCGCAGTTGAACATGCATATACACATAGAAACTGCGCTATATAAATGCATTATCTTTATCATTATGAAATGTTTTCGACAACAACATATTTGACATATTTCGCGACAGTAAATGTTCGCAATTTTTCATAAATTTTCGAATTGAAATCACTTAATTTTGGCGATCACATCGCAAGGATAAAATACTCCAAATGAGAACGAGTGAAAACAAAATATTAAAAAAATAAAATGTGTTTGTTGTAAACATTATTCTGGGATGGACTGGCGCATTTTTAATACACCTAACGACTTTATTTGTGCACCTAACTCAATACTTTATTTGTCTCTGCGCAGAAATCCGCCACTACAAATGAAAAAACAAACGCGTTGCTTTTGTTACGGAATTGCCGTTTGCTACTGACATATCCATTTCCAGTTAGAAAGAAACCTGCCAATTATGTTACCACTTTTAAGGCTCCTAATCTTATATAGCTGTCGATCATCAGCCGTGACAGTTCCCGGACTGAATAATAACCGTTATTATATAAAATAGAGTGTTTTATTGATGTTTCCGCCACTAATAAAAACGATAATCTCACATGTGTGATTATTTATGATAATCTCACATGTGTCGATTATCATGAAACCAACCAAGAATCCAGAACCAGGTTTCCATTTTACAGCTAAACGATCTTCATCTTTGTTCAGTCGATCATCAACGATATGCCAGAGTTCCCCAAGATACTCCAAATGGGAATAAGTGAAAACAAAATATTAAGAAAATAAAATGTGTTTGTTGTAAAAATTACTCAGGGGTGGACTGGCGTACTTTTAATACACCTAACGACTTTATTTGTGCACCTAACTTAAAACTTTATTTTTCTCAGCGCAGAAATCCGCCACTACAAATGAAAGAAACAAATGCGTTGTTTTTGATACGGAATTGCCGTTTGCTACTGGACATTATATTATCCATTTCCTGCATTAAAGCCGGTTTTCCACTAGGCGATTTTTTTCGCGCGAAGCGACTTTCTTATGTTCGAATTCAATGGATTTCTGATTAGTTCCAGCTCAGAGCTCATGAGAGAAAAGAAAAAGTCGCTTCGCGCGAATAAAGTCGCCTAGTGGAAAACCGGCTTTAGAAAGAAACCTGCCAATAATTTTACTACTTTTAATTAAGGCTCCTCATATTCAGTCCGGGAATTGTCACGGTTGATGATCGACAACTAAGATGAGGAGCCTTAAAAGTAGCAAAATTATTGGGAAGTTTCTTTCTAACAGGAAATGGCTATGTCAGTAGCAAACGGCAATTCCGTATCAAAAGCAACGCGTTTGTTTTTTTTCATTTGTTGTGGCGGATTTCTGCGCTGAGAAAAATAAAGTATTATGCTATAGGTGCACAAATAAAGTCGTCAGGTGTATTAAAAGCGCCTTCCGCTTTATATGAAGAATACAATTAAAGATTCTGACAGTTTCTGAGGCTACCGTAATTATTCGAATAAACGCCTCCCTCGAATAAACGCCGCCCTCGAATAAACGCCGCAGGGACAAGCAAAAATATTATTAAACGCCGCCCTCGAATAAACGCCGCACCTGAAGCGCCAAAAATTTAATAAACGCCGCGGCGTTTATTCGGTACTTATCTTTAATTTTACTAATCACTGTTTCAAGGAGGGACAGCCGTGCAACACTGGACAAGCCGTCCTGAAATCACAACTGGATATTCTCGACGAGCCAGAAACGAATCCTTTCGACACTGAAGAATACACGTCTTCCGATGTTGAAGAGGCATGCCCTATTATTCAGCTGTTAGACTCGGACCACGAAGGAGACAGTGACATTGAAATAGAATGAAACTTAGTCATTATATAAGACAGTGAACAGTTCAATTTTCATATATATTTATATATATTTAAAAGACATATGAATTTTATTCTTAGTTTTTTAATAAATTCACAGTTGTTGTTACAAAATTTGCAATAAACGCCGCCCTCGAATAAACGCCGCACCTGAAGCGCCAAAAATGTAATAAACGCCGCGGCGTTTATTCGAATAATTACTGTATTCAAATTAAAGTGAAACCAAACTCATTTTATTTTTAAAGATTAAATATTTTACAACGATGTTCTGATCCAAGAAATTCTTAACAAAGATATTTTCTTAGATAGTTACAACTATATATACCAGTCGAGACAGTGTCCCTTTAAAAGCTTTACTAAACTTTGTTGCTTTGAGTATAGCGTAATTACGTGGTCTTGTGGTTAACGCGTTGGATTTTCAACCTGCAGATAGTTCGAGCCCTGCATGGTCTCTGCCAACTGGCTAAAGTCTTTTTCCAGAGGTTGATCTAGAATTTAACATTATGCTTCGTAACAACGATAAGAAAAAACAAACTATATATTTTTACCTCTTTACAATGACAATGATAATATTAACTACTATATCTGGCTATCTGTTTCGTCTTTCTTTCTAAGTTCCAGAGTTTGATGCAGAATTGGACATCACATTTATGCCTCAGATACAATGTCGGACAAACTTTATAATTCCCTAATTAGTATTAATTTGCAATACAGTCCACTTTTCTTTTTTTTTTTTGCAAATTTGCACCTTTAAACACTTCGTAACTTTTTCTTACAAAGTCGAGCTGCCTATATATACAGTAAGACGAATGTTTTCATTCAAAGGCTTTACTTTGTTATTTTTCGTTAAAATCCCTATAAACAGATTAGTCTTCTAACCTGTTTCTTTATGTCATTCTTACAAAAACCATAAGCCAAAGGGTTTACGGCGGAATTTAAAACTAATAAGTGTATTTTAAATTTTAAATCATTACCCTCTTTAGCTTTCAAAACGACCACAAAACTCCAACGCAAATAAAGTCCGTAGCAAACAAGAAAGAAGCCCACAACAATCACCATCATTAAAACCGTCCACTTCTCGTGAGGTTTAAACATAACACGGTGGTTAAAACGTAACTGTCTTACTAAGATGTTTGCTGCTTTGTCGTGCTTATACACAACACGCAACATGGATATTAAGCAGAATATTACCATAAAACATGGGATAAACTCAAGGAAAACAATGACTAGCCAAATAAAAATATGTAAGATAAGAGGTGATTTTAAACCAAGCCAGAGTGACGATTCGAGTAATATAAAAATAAATGTTAATGCCCAAGAGAAGAAAATTATTTGAAGGACGTGCCGGCGAGTCATAAGCGTTAAGTATTTTAAAGGCTTCACAATGGCAATGTAGCGATCCAATACTAAGCAGCACAGGGTTACCACAGACGCATCCTGGAAGAACCACCGCACAATCAGCATCCCTTTATGTAAACTTTGTGAGTAGCTGCGATCACTTGTGGTCTCGTGCAAAAACAGTAAAGGAACCACGCTCAGCCCAACACAGAAGTCCGCCACTGCAAGTGAAACGACAAACGCGTTGGTTTTGGTGCGGAGCTGTCGTCTGCTGCACACGAGGAAGATAATAAATCCATTCCCAGTTATCGTCAGAATGGAAAGAAACCAACCAAGAATCCAGAACCAGGTTTCCATTTTACAGCTAAACGATCTTCATCTTTGTTCAGTCGATCATCAACGATCTGCGCGAGTTCCCCAAAATAATGACTTTTGAAAACATCTGGCCTGTTTGGCTAATAAACAGGCCAGATGTTTTCAAAAGTCATTATTTTGTTAACTTATTTATTAACTTATTATGCAAATAACATAAATTAAGACAGAAAAGAAAAAGTGTCTATCGAAATAATAGCCTGTTTAAAGCCGGTTTTCCACTAGGCGACTTTTTTCGCGCAAAGCGACTTTTTCTTTTGTCTCATGAGCTCTGAGCTGGAACTAATCAGAAATCTATTGAATTCGAACAAAAGAAAGTCGCTTCGCGCGAAAAAAATCGCCCAGTGGAAAACCGGCTTAACAGCAAAGCCTTCCCACTGGCATGGGCGGTAAATTTATTTTTTTTCATTTTAAAATAGCCTTGGGATATTATAATTTAAGTTAGTACATAAATATAACTACTTCATTAAATGAAAATTCATTAAATGAAAATTAACCTGAAAATTGTAAAGCGCAGTTGAACATGCATATACACATAGAAACTGCGCTATATAAATGCATTATCTTTATCATTATGAAATGTTTTCGACAACAACATATTTGACATATTTCGCGACAGTAAATGTTCGCAGTTTTTCATAAATTTTCGAATTGAAATCGCTTAATTTTGGCGGTCACATCGCAAAGATAAAATACTCCAAATGAGAACGAGTGAAAACAAAATATTAAAAAAATAAAATGTGTTCGTTATAAACATTATTCTGGGATGGACTGGCGCATTTTTAATACACCTAACGACTTTATTTGTGCACCTAACTCAATACTTTATTTGTCTCTGCGCAGAAATCCGCCACTACAAATGAAAAAACAAACGCGTTGCTTTTGGTACGGAATTGCCGTTTGCTACTGACATATCCATTTCCAGTTAGAAAGAAACCTGCCAATTATGTTACCACTTTTAAGGCTCCTAATCTTATATAGCTGTCGATCATCAACCGTGACAGTTCCCGGACTGAATAATAACCGTTATTATATAAAATAGAGTGTTTTATTGATGTTTCCGCCACTAATAAAAACGATAATCTCACATGTGTGATTATTTATGATAATCTCACATGTGTCGATTATCATGAAACGTTTTAGAGTTTACTGCTCTATTTTTGTGGGGACCGTACTGCATGCGGTGGCGACACACTTAATAATAGAATGAGTAGATGGATAAGGATTGCAGGATATTTCAAGATCGCAGTATTGGCATTCCACTGCATCCAGACCTGACAAAAAGACATTGGAACAGAGAACAATTTTCAAAATCCTAGCCACTGAAGTCACTGACCAGCAATATGAGTATAGGTCTGTAAAATAATTAAATACCGCTAAAATCAAGGGTGCAACCAGTATTCTTGAAAGGAGGTCGTTTTAGCACAAAGTGAAATAAAAATTTAGGGGGTTCGGAGGCATGCCCCCTGAGAAACTTTGAACTTTGGGTCTCTAAAACAGCATTTCATGCATTCTGAGGACACTTTTGACCAAAATATAAAGGCTTGAAATCACATGATTTAGGTGTTAGAAATAGTAGAATGTATAAGTAACTTTTGAATCTTGACCTCCAAAATTTCCTCCGCACCTATAAAAAAAAGCGGGGGGAGGGGGGGGGGGTGGTCGCACCCGCTAGCTCCCTCTCGTTGCGCACCTGGCAAAATTTTTATTACTCCGGCTACCTGTGGTAGGCCGAATCTAGGTTTCGGCTCCGTGTCTGTTTCTATTTTTTGGGGGTTGTTTTTTTCAGGTCGCGAAGATTGTTGCTTTCTCGATGGCGTCTTCGATGTTACAATCTTGCGAGTCCTTACGCAGTTTTTGTTTTGGTGAAGGTGTTTTTGGACGTTGATGGTAGATTTTGAACTGCGGTTCATCAGTAATGTGACTGACAATGCTCACAACTGCCCAAATAAATAATAGTAAATTCTTGTAGGAGCGGTCAAGCGCCCGATTTCAATCATAATATACAAACTGCATTGTCAGTATCACATTTAGTTGCGTAGTTTCTCTGCGCAGTTATTTGTCGACCAGTCACTGTCATGAATTCTTACCTGTTTCGGCTATTTGTAATTTGTGTGCCTATCCGACTACGTCAACTATGCGTGATGATGAACTCGTGTCTCATGAACACTTTACTTGTTTACACTTTGGTCTATACAGAGGCAGTCTTGGACTGGCCCTATGTGCCATTGTGCCACATGCGCCCGCTAAGGATGCCGTTACTGCGCCCCTTTCCCGTTGTATAATATTATATTTGATATGTAGTACAATACCTATATATTTAAAAACCCGTTGGATTTATAGTCGTTTTACGTTTTAATCAGTATGGTACAGCTAATAGTATATTACAATTAAATAATATTTTAGTACGCTTGTCGCTTCACGCAGCTGACAACCTGACTGAAGTAGTCACCTAATTAATGCCGCTGTACGAAACGTTTGTGAGCTCGTCCTTTGCTATGGCTGGAAAACAAGGAAAATCGAGGTAATTATCATAATCCTTTCATTCCTTTGCAATCCCTCATGCAATTTTTTTTTAATATTCATTATCATTAGTTTTATCCATGTTATTGATTACAGAAGTAAATATTAAGATAAACATGTATGGATTGACTTGTAGTGGCCTTATATCTGCCTCGCACCCAGGCGCGATTAAAAACCAGAGCGCGCAAAGTGCCCTTCATCCCAAAAAGACGCCTGGGTACGAGGCAGGCCTTATATCGAAATAAAAACATATCAGATTTTAACGTGCTCTGCCCCCTTCATTCCTTGGTTTACACCTATATCCTGCATATTTGAATTGTGGCCGTGATATTTCTACACACAGTGATCAGTCTCTCTCCTCCGCAGAGGCTTCTATTCGCAGGCGCGCGGGCAATCGTAAAGCGCGCGGAGAACGTCGGGAAGGTGGAAAAAGAGGTGAGAAGCCTCTGCCAGATAATGTGCGGTTCTCTGGCAGGATTTGCGGTTCTCTGGTAAATGGCATAAAAAAACGACGATTTGGTAGAAATTCAACACTCCCTTGAAGATCTAAGTATCAAAGGTTAGCATGACGATTTTCGTGAAGAAATAGTGCGATTAAAGGAATTTATTTGATTCTTGCTGTTATTTACGTGTCTGCCATTTTAAATCAATTTAGATGTAAACTATATTTCAATTAATTTAGACTTGTTTATTCTCTTTACGATAACCATAATGCAGAAGAAGATATAGAATGCTTTGCAATATTGCAAGTACGCCGGAGAAGGATTTTTTAACACCGAATTCGAAGTCGGCAAACGAACTGAATACGAAGAGATTTCAGTCAAGTACCAAATTTGCGGTCTCCGGCCATGGGAGATAGCGACGATAGTTTGCACGAAGTACAATGTTTTCTTCAAGATCTAAGTCTAGAATGTTGTTCTGGACGTTATTAGTTCTGAATTCTTCTATGGAAATCACCTGCGGTACGAATAAAAAAATTCGAAACGCTGCCAGACTGACAAACGTTTTAATATCGATCGTTGATAAACAAAGCCGACGAACATGCAGCGCTGGAATATTCTCAGCGCTAACTTTCTACATTACACCAAGCTCGTAAACGTACCACATGCACTACGTGTATACGTGAAACTTATCATAGGTAAGATCTATGTTTACAACAGTTCAGTGTCTTTTGATATAAACTTTCTCGGGTAGCGTTTGTTTACATGTTTAATTGCATAATACAAAACTGGAAAATCCTGTCCTTGTGTAACAATATTAACATTCTCGAGTTGAGAATTGTCTGCCATCAATTTAAATGTGTCTTTTGTTCATAATTTATGGATTTCCAACTTTTCCGTAAGTTAAATTTGATTATATATTGAAATTTCGAGTCTGGTGCCTAGTCCATCACGGAATTTGGGCGCCATATTGACAACATTATCTGGCAGAGGCTACATTTCTTTCCCTCTTCCCATCATTCCTCGCGCGTCTCCGCCTCCGAGCCTCTGCGGAGGAGAGAGGAGATCAGTGATGTGCGCGAAAAGGAAGAGTGGGCCCAAGTTTCGCAAAGATAGATCGAGGAGAGATCTACTCTCAGCTGCATCATAGCCAGGGCAGACGAAATTATGTTTCGCTACTACAACAAGTCATAGAGAGCCAGACATAGCTGTTAGTAATCATGTCAATGATGTAAACTTTGAGATGCAACCTGACACTGTTGATGTTGATCCTACTTTAATTCAACCTGACATTGTTGATGTTGATCCTACGCTTTGATTCAACCTGGCACTGTTCATGATGATCCTGCTTTGGAGACGGTAGCGCAGTACGGATCGAGATGGAATTGAAGACTCTGAAGAGCTTGATTCTGACCTAGTAACACCATCGGCATGGCCTACAAAACGTCAGGACAAACTACAATCAGTGCAAAAAAATGTTGAAACCAAAGGTGATTCAACTGGTGCACCCCCCCCCCCCCCTTCCCCCCAATTCAGTGTTGGTTTGAGCTTAATTTTCCATTTTCATATCTTCAATAAAGGTTAAAGGCATATTTTTGCATTGTTATCATCAACATAGCAACATTGAACAGGGGGGGATAGAAAATTTTAAATTAGTAAGTAAGTTAAGGAATTGAAGGATCATTTGTACACTGTAAAAACTGACTGGTTGAATCAACCTATTTCAATTGGTTGTCTCAGACTCGCGTTTTGACCAATTTTTAAAGGTTAAAACAACTTAAATTATTGGTTGAAACAACCAAAATATGGTTATTTCAACCAAATGTTTTGGTTGTTTCAACCAATTAAAATTGGTCTGAGTCTGAGACAACCATTAAAATTGGTTGTTTCAACCAATCAGTTTTTACAGTGTATGAAGCGTTTCAACGAATAAATGCATGCACTGATTGTAGATCTACTTGAAATGCAACCTCAACGGCCAACACGTCATATTCCTTTCTCAATTGATGTTTATTACCTTACTCAAATTGATGGCAGCAACATACAGCGCAAATGGTTGACATATGTTGACAAAAAGCTTTATTGTAAAATCTGTGGTACCCTACGAGCAGAGCCTTCTTTTCCTTATTTCTTCGCTGAGAGAGAGAGGAAGAAAAGTAGGCTCTGCTGTATTCGTGACTGGTTTCCATTGCGCCTGCATGTCAGTTGCTTGGTTACAATCTTGAACCCAGTCCCAATCAGAGCAGAAAACAAAAACGAGAACCGGTTAAACGGGTCTTAAACGGGTTACTTCGTCCTAAATCTTGGACGAAGCCAAACACGAATACAGCAGAGCCTACTTTTCTTCCTCTCTCTCTCAGCGAAGAAATAAGGAAAAGAAGGCTCTGCTCGCAGGGTAAATCCGTGGCTGCTTTTCAAGTAATCGGTCGGATGATTTTGTGCTTGGCATTGGTAAAGGAAATTTCCGCCGAGCCAGTCAGTTAGTTTAACGGCACAAAGTTTCGCAACATCACAGAGACGCTTCTGACTGTTATTTCCGTAATCTCCAGGGAAATGACATAACTTCATTGATTCCAGGATGGAAAGAAATGCAGACAGTGCTGCTCGTCGCTAAGTAGAGCAACATAGACAGATACTTGCTCGCGTAATCGATATTATCAAGTTAATCGCAGGCCAAGTGCTTGCGGGAGAGCTGCCGTTTGGGCAATCTGTGCATGTAGTTGCAGTCTGAATATCAAACTCAGTTTCAATGTCGTTTATTTGAAGAATTTCAATAACTTTGTCACTTACTTCGTTGGTTTTTGTCTCCCCGATATGACGTGGCGGTAGTTGATTGGCTTTCGCGGCGGTGTCCTCTGATTGGTTGGTATCGCGAGACGCATGCGTGAAGATGTTTAATGAATGATCGTGGTATTTGGTCGAGTTTCCTTCTGATTTCTGTTCACAACCATCCATCACAATATTTCAATATAAAACCAAAGTTCTTAGCCAACATGGAAAACTACGCGGGAGGTTTATGAAAAAAGAAACAACCTGAGTAAAGTCTTTAAAAACAAGAAACCTACAGCTAATTATAAATAAATAAACCCGTGAACATTTAATAACGTGAATGGATGATTACAATAACTAACCAGCAGTAAAGCTTTCCTATATTCCACCACAATAAAGAAATGAAGAATTTAATGTTTACATGGATGTAATATGAACTGAATCCAAATATTACCAAACTTTACAATCGAAAAGAGAAGACCATTTTGAAACAAATGACAACGAGTGGGTATCAGAGAAACTGCTTGAAACCAGAGAAAGATTTGGAGACATGTATATCGTTAATTTTTTAACCTTAAATATATGAATTTGATAAAAAAAACAATACCACAGAACGCAATCTTGGAAAAGAATATACAAGTCATTTCCAGAGAACAGAGAAAGAGGAATCGATGCACGAACCGTTGATAGGACCAGATTGAAACAGTTTGGCCAGGATGATCAACTAATGCTGAACACTTGAAGAAGACGCCTGGAGAGATATATTATAATCTGCATTTCAATGTTTCATATATTGAACTTTTGGAAAAAATTATATTCGAAAAGAATGTTAGAACAAAAGAGTTCCAGCTAAAAAGAAATGAACCGTTGATAAACACTCGAAGAGAGAATGTTATAATTGTCATTTCAATGTTTGATATGGTGAACTTTTGGGAAAAAACAATCTTCGAAAAGAACACTTACCGTAGAACAAAATAGTTCCAGATAAAAAGCAATGAACCGTTGATAAAACCGCACGTTCTTGGCCAATTTATATGATCAACGAATGCTGAACACTTGAAGAGAGATGTTATAATCTGCAGTTGAATGGTTGATATGATGAACTTTTGGAAAAAACGATCTTTGAAAAGAATAGTTACAACAAAAGAGTTCCAGATAAAAAGAAATTAACAGCCAGTTGAATGCTGAACACTTGAAGAGATGTTATAATCTGCAGTTCATTGTTTGATATAGTGTTTGATATAGTGAACTTTTGGGAAAAACAATCTTCGAAAAGACCAGTTATAGAACAAAAGAGTTCCAGATAAAGAAACAATGAACCGTTAATTGATAAAGCTAAAAGAGAACAATTCATTCTTCCACAGATTCCAGAAGTACAGCCAAACGGAGAAAACTTTGTTTTAGTATAAGAGACGAACTATTATATTTCTGGAGAGAGGGGAGGATGATAAATGTTGAAAAAAATGGTTTGCTTTAATAACTAATAAAAAAATAGTTTGCGGAGGTGCAGGCACTAAAAAAATTGTTTGTCCTGAGGAATTTCTCACCCCCCCCCCTCCAGAAAAATAATGGTTCGCCCCTAAGTTCTGAAATTCTAATTTAAAAAAAAAATGCATATTACAATAAATGTAGTTTGTTCAAATACACAAAAATTCTGCAAGTGCATAAAACTTTGCAATTATCATGCACTGACACTAGGGCTATACAAGGAAGCAGAATGAAGCACAAATCTACACTGCAAAATATTTAGACAAAATAATTTAATTTTATCAATTGTCATTTAGTTCTGAAACTTTGTCTTTGCGTTGATTGTTACAATTTTATTTTCATGAAGTAGTTTTAAAATCTAAGAAAATAACTTTGTTAAGAATTTCTTGGATCAGAACATCGTTGTAAAATATTTAATCTTTATAAATAAAGTTTGGTTTTACTTTGAATAGCCTCAAACTGTCAAAAATCTTTAATTGTATTTTTCCTATAAAGCGGAATACTAAGACGCGACCAGATGTTTTTAAATATAGAATAATACATGGATGTGAAAAATTTGAGATTTTTTGACCACCCGCGCAGAAATATGAAATTTATTTTGAGTGTTGACTAGGATATCTCACGAGTGAGCGAAGCGAACGAGTGCGATATCTTGGTCAACACGAGAAATAAATTTCATATGTCCAACAATTCATGTATTGTTCTGTTTATTATATAAAAAATAGTCCTATTTCCCCACAAAAATAGAGCAGTAAACTCTAAAACGTTTCAACAGATAATCGACACATGTGAGATTATCATAAATAATCACACATGTGAGATTATCGTTCTTATTACTGGCGGAAACATCAATAAAACACTCTATTTTATATAATAACGGTTATTATTCAGTCCGGGACCTGTCACGGTTGATGATCGACAAATAATATGAGGAGCCTTAAAAGTAGCCTAGTAGAATTATTGGCAGGTTTCTTTCTAACTGGAAATGGATATGTCAGTAGCAAACGGCAATTCCGTACCAAAAGCAACGCGTTTGTTTTCTCATTTGTAGTGGCGGATTTCTGCGCAGAGACAAATAAAGTATTGAGTTAGGTGCACAAATAAAGTCGTTAAGTGTATTAAAAGTGCGCCAGTCCACCCCTGAATAATGTTTACAACAAACACATTTTATTTTTTTAATATTTTGTTTCCACTCGTTCTCATTTGGAGTGATTAATTCTTTGCGATGTGATCGCGAAAATTAAGTGATTTCATTCGAAAATTTATGAAAAACTGCGAACATTTACTGTCGCGAAATATGTCCAATATGTTTATGTCGAAACCATTTCATAATGATAATGAAAATGATAATGATAATGATAATGCATTTATATAGCTTCTATGTGTATATGTTCAACTGCGCTTTACAATTTTCAAGTTAATTTTCATTTAATGAAGTAGTTATATTTATGTACTAACTTAAATTATAATATCCCAAGGTTATTTTAAAATGAAAAAAAATTAAATTGACCGCCCATGCCAATGGGAAGGCTTTGCTGTTAAACAGGCTATTACTTCGATCGACACTCTTTTTATTCTGCATGTCTTAAGTAATAGATAAATCCCGAGAACGAGGGATGTATGCTATATAAAGGAGGTTTTCCAACAAAGTTTTGTCTTTTTTTTCCACCTTGGACAAAGATTTTCCTTGTTTTTTTCTTCATTTCCTTTCTAATTATTATTCAAGGGCTTTATGCGATATAAAGACCTCGAAAGAACAAAGAAAAACGACTCAATAATATATTAACTTATGTTATTTGCATAATTAATAAGTTTATAAACAGGCTAATAAACAGGCCAGATGTTTTCAAAAGTCATTATTTTGGGGAACGCATGCATATATGATTGATGACAAACACGAAGACCGTTTAGCTGTAAAATGGAAACCTGGTTCTGGATTCTTAGTTGGTTTCTTTCCATTCTGACGATAACTGGGAATGGATTTATTATCTTCCTCGTGTGCAGCAGACGACAGCTCCGCACCAAAACCAACGCGTTTGTCGTTTCACTTGCAGTGGCGGACTTCAGTGTTGGGCTCAGCTGAGCGTGGTTCCTTTACTGTTTTTGCACGAGACCACAAGTGATCGCAGCTACTCACAAAGTTTACATAAAGGGACGCTGATTGTGCGGTGGTTCTTCCAGGATGCGTCTGTGGTAACCCTGTGCTGCTTAGTATTGGATCGCTACATTGCCGTTGTGAAGCCTTTAAAATACTTAACGTTTATGACTCACCGGCACGTCCTTCAAATAATTTTCTTCTCTTGGGCATTAACATTTATTTTTATATTACTCGAATCGTCGCTCTGGCTTGGTTTAAAATCACCTCTTATCTTACATATTTTTATTTGGCTAATCATTGTTTTCTTTGAGTTTATCCCAAGTTTTATTGTAATATTCTGCTTAATATCCATGTTGCGTGTTGTATATAAACACGATGAAGCAGCAAACATCTTAGTAAGACAGTTACGTTTTAACCACCGTGTTATGTTTAAACCTCACGAGAAGTCGGCGGTTTTAATGATAGTAGCTAATTGTTGTGGGCTTCTTTCTTGTTTGCTGCGGACTTTATTTGCGTTGTGGTTTTGTGCTCGTTTTGAAAGCTGAAAAATGTAATGATTTCAAATATAAAATACCCACTTAGTTTTAAATTCCGCCGTAAACCCTTTGTCTTATGGTTGTTGTAAGAATGACATAAAGAAACAGGTTTACGTAGAAGACTAATCTGTTTATAGTTTTCTTTGAAAGAAAACATTCGTCTTAAAGTCATAACTCGACTTTGTAAGAAAAAGTTATGAAGTGTTTAAAGGTGCAAATTTGCAAAAAAATAAAAAAGTGGACTGTATTGCAAATTAATACTAATTAGGGAATTATAAAGTTTGTCCGACATTGTATCTGAGGCATAAATGTGATGTCCAATTATGCATCAAACTCTGGAACTTAGAAAGAAAGACGAAAAATACAGCCAGATAGGAGTTAATATTATCATTGTCATTGTAAAGAGGTAAAATATATTGTTTGTTTCTTCTTATCGTTGTTAGGAAGCATAATGTTAAATTCTAGATCAACCTCTGGAAAAAGACTATAGCCGGTTGGCAGAGACGATGCAGGACTCGAACTATCGACTTTCAGGTTGAAAATCCAACGCGCTAACCACAAGACCACGTTGTAATGACTCTGTATATATGAAATACTATTTTAGTTTGGCTGGTATATCGTGTTTTCTTGAGTATGGTCCGTAACTTGTTTAAAGCTTGCTTTATTATCTTGAAATAAAAAGAAAAAATCCCCTAAAACGGGAAAAGCCAAGAAATATAATTTAAAGAGACAAAATAATATAACGACTTCAAAGTTTGGCCAGAATGACAATTTTGATTTGTCGATCTTTAGTACCAGGACTTAGAGCAGATACTGCGTTGCAGAATCTTGATAAGGGGATGCCGTTTCTCTGCAGTAAGGTCAGCGCACATTCCATTCATTGCCCATCGCAATCGCGCTAGCACACTCACCGGAGTACGCTTCATTCAAAAGTTGCACACGGCTCTTCTGCATCCGGGCCAGTTTTTCGGGTGTTCATCAAACTCCGTAGCCAATTCATGTGCCTCGTGTACGATTTTGTTTCCTGTGTTCGCTATGAACTCCGCTAAAGCCGTTTTGCCCTCATTTTTTTGCTTTATCGCCAGACCAACAAGTTCTAGCCTACTTTTAATCTTGTTTTGACGAATAATCTCAATCACATCAAACGTCATGTGGCGTTCTTTCTTTCTCCCTTTCCCCTTCCTGGCCGTTCTCTTGCCCTTCTTGATTCTTGTTGCTGCCTTCATCGCCGGGGGGCCACTCAGCTCAGGATGTCCGTCTGATAGCAGAAAGTTGTCTTCCTCTTTAGTGACATATTCATAAGCACTATAGTATGTTGCGTGTGCGGTACTAAAGTTAACTTTAATTCCGTTTTCAGACTCCAATCTGGCCCTGACTCTATAGACCATCACGCTCGGCGAGTGACAGCCATGTGACAATGGCTACCAAATGGTCCCCCGACCTCTTTGTCGTGGTGATTCTCTTCTCCAACAACCCAGTGTGACACTTTCGCGACATTAAGTTGTTCCAACGCCTTGACCACCATATTGGCAAAGGTCTGTCTTGTCGGAACTTTATATACAGATCAGCAGGCGGCTATAAGTGACCAAGTACACAATACATTGCTGTCGACTTCGAAGTTGAAGCATATTAAACAGGCCTTAGCCGTGAAATCGTGACATACAATATGACCAAACACCTAAATTTTCAATTTTCTGAAAATCGTAAGCGTATAAGCTACGTTTCATTTACTAGAAAAAGTGGCCTTTTGAACGTGAAATTTGTTTGCATGATATTTGAAGCCTTTTACTTTGTCGTCATTGTCATTTGACACTCTCTAGGAGTATATTTGTAACGTAATATTGGTTTCTTCACAAGCACTATTTCCAGTCGCTGATCATGACGCGTTTTCTTACCTCAAACACTTCAAACGTATTTATCTTAATATTTGACAAAACTCGAAAATAATTTGCCTGGTTTAAACATGAAAGAATTCGATTTCTTTTGGTACCAACATTTCTCTTATTGCTCTAGAATTTGAATGAGGAGAGCTCTTTGAAATTTTGCTTCTGCTCGATTTTTGCCCGACATTGTCAAAATTTGGTCTCGAGCTTCGTCTCCGCGGGGCGCGCCAAGAACCGCCAGTTGTCCAGATGAGCTTTGTTTTGATTTCGCGCTTTGTTTTCTTTCATTCCGTACCTCATTTGAAAGCCCATTTCATAATTTAGCTCTATTATATTAAACTAGGACTTTTATATGTACTGATGGTGTATTTATTTTATATATAAGAATAAGAAAAACCTGTTGTTTTAATTCAATATTATGTGGTGCCAACTTTTGTACTTTGGGCTATCTTCATTCAACAAATTTATGTGTGCATGCTGTCCATAGATCGCTATAGGAGTTGTAATTGTTCTTAAATTCATCCTGTGACAGCAAGTTGTCTTGTGCATGAATTTTCACTCCACAATACTTTGCTCCAATTATTTTAAGTGTTGACTAGCTAGGATATCTCACGAGTGAGCGAAGAGAACGAGTGCGATATCTTGGTCAACACGAGAATTAAATTTCATATTTCCAAGCATTCATGTATTGTTCTGTTTATTATATAATAAAATAGTCCTATTTCCCCACAAAAATAGAGCAGTAAACTCTAAAACGCTTCATGATAATCGACACATGTGACATTTTCATAAATAATCACACATGTGAGATTATCGTTTTTATTAGTGGCGGAAACATCAATAAAACACTCTATTTTATATAATAAAAGTTATTATTCAGTCCGAGAACTGTCACGGTTGATGATCGACAACTAAGATGAGGAGCCTTAAAAGTAGTAAAATTATTGGCAGGTTTCTTTCTAACTGGAAATGGATATGTCAGTAGCAAACGGCAATTCCGTACCAAAAGCAACGCGTTTGTTTTCTCATTTGTAGTGGCGGATTTCTGCGCAGAGACAAATAAAGTATTGAGTTAGGTGCACAAATAAAGTCGTTAAGTGTATTAAAAGTGCGCCAGTCCACCCCTGAATAATGTTTACAACAAACACATTTTATTTTTTAAATATTTTGTTTCCACTCGTTCTCATTTGGAGTGATTAATTCTTTGCGATGTGATCGCGAAAATTAAGTGATTTCAATTCGAAAATTTATGAAAAACTGCGAACATTTACTGTCGCGAAATATGTCCAATATGTTTATGTCGAAACCATTTCATAATGATAATGAAAATGATAATGATAATGATAATGCATTTATATAGTTTCTATGTGTATATGTTCAACTGCGCTTTACAATTTTCAAGTTAATTTTCATTTAATGAATTTTCATTTAATGAAGTAGTTATATTTATGTACTAACTTAAATTATAATATCCCAAGGTTATTTTAAAATGAAAAAAAATTAAATTGACTGCCAATGCCAATGGGAAGGCTTTGCTGTTAAACAGGCTATTACTTCGATCGACACTCTTTTTATTCTGCATGTCTTAAGTAATAGATAAATCCCGAGAACGAGGGATGTATGCTATATAAAGGAGATTTTCTAACAAGGTTTTGTCTTTTTTTCCCACCTTGGACAAAGATTTTCCTTGTTTTTTTTCTTCATTTCCTTTCTAATTATTATTCAAGGGCTTTATGCGATATAAAGACCTCGAAAGAACGAAGAAAAACGACTCAATAATATATTAATTTATGTTATTTGCATAAATAAGTTTATAAACAGGCTAATAAACAGGCCAGATGTTTTCAAAAGTCATTATTTTGGGGAACTCATGCATATATGATTGATGACAAAGACGAAGACCGTTTAGCTGTAAAATGGAAACCTGGTTCTGGATTCTTGGTTGGTTTCTTTCCATTCTGACGATAACTGGGAATGGATTTATTATCTTCCTCGTGTGCAGCAGACGACAGCTCCGCACCAAAACCAACGCGTTTGTCGTTTCACTTGCAGTGGCGGACTTCTGTGTTGGGCTGAGCGTGGTTCCTTTACTGTTTTTGCACGAGATCACAAGTGATCGCAGCTACTCACAAAGTTTACATAAAGGGACGCTGATTGTACGGTGGTTCTTCCAGGATGCGTCTGTGGTAACCCTGTGCTGCTTAGTATTGGATCGCTACATTGCCGTTGTGAAGCCTTTAAAATACTTAACGTTTATGACTCAGCGGCACGTCCTTCAAATAATTTTCTTCTCTTGGGCATTAACGTTTATTTTTATATTACTCGAATCGTCACTCTGGCTTGGTTTAAAATCACCTCTTATCTTACATATTTTTATTTGGCTAATCATTGTTTTCTTTGAGTTTATCCCAAGTTTTATTGTAATATTCTGCTTAATATCCATGTTGCGTGTTGTATATAAACACGACCAAGCAGCAAACATCTTAGTAAGACAGTTACGTTTTAACCACCGTGTTATGTTTAAACCTCACGAGAAGTCGGCGGTTTTAATGATGGTAATTGTTGTGGGCTTCTTTCTTGCTTGCTGCGGACTTTATTTGCGTTGTGGTTTTGTGCTCGTTATGAAAGCTCAAAAATGTAATGATTTCAAATATAAAGTACCCATGTTAGTTTTAAATTCCGCCGTAAACCCTTTGGCTTATGGTTTTTGTAAGAATGACATAAAGAAAGAGGTTAGAAGACTAATCTGTTTATAGGGATCTTAACGAAAAATAACAAAGTAAAGCCTTTGAATGAAAACATTCGTCTTACTGTATAGGTAGCTCGACTTTGTAAGAAAAAGCTACGAAGTGTTTAATTCGTCTTACTGTATAGGTAGCTCGACTTTGTAAGAAAAAGCTACGAAGTGTTTAAAGGGCATATGACTCGAAAATTAAGTTTGTCTTATTGAAAAGAATATTTAAAATGATAAAATAACATCTTTTGCAGTTTTTGGTTTCCTTGCTTCGTTTTTGAGATATTCCAGCTTGTTTGATATGCAAATGACACAACTTTTTACGTCACATGTGCATAATGAGTTATCAGAAAAGGTTACATATCTTAGCTATTATGAAAACATGGGCTTAACTAAAAGGAAGCATATGTGTGTTTCTACCCACAACGCCAAACATGTAGAATTCCAAGTGATTTCGTTTCACAATAGCAAAGATATGTAACCTTCTCTCGGTAACTTATAACACAGGGAGTCCATCTTGGCAACGCGTGGGCACCTGTGGCGATGTCGAAAGACGCGCGGGGGACTGTGGCACACTCGGTCGTGGTGTGTAAAGGAAAATAATAAAGGGATGAAACACGAATTCTTCCTTGTTTTGAACATCGTTTTAAGCGCCTATAGGTATTCAAATTGTAAGATAATTGAGCGAAGTAGTTGTGATAATGATTCATTTATCAAAATATAAACCAAAATAATGCAAAATCTCAACTTTTAGCCGTGATTTTGCAGCTAAATTACATATCGTATTTTCGGGAGATGTGTTCCGCAAGTAGTTAGGACACTACATCATCGTTGACACTTCGGATAGCAACGAAATCCTAAGACAAGCTTTTCGGATAAAGCAGGAAGTCTCAGGATTATTGATTTATTGCACATTCATCTGACTCTGAGTTTCAGTCGGTTTCAGTATTCTAACGGTGGCTCCCGACGATACGAGATGTCCTGGCTACTTGCGGAACACATTCCACGTTGAACGTTTGGTGTTTCATCCCTTATATTTTTTCTTCTCCCTCCCCCCCTTTCCCCCCGTTTTCCGCCTTTTTCCCCGCTTCCGGTAACCGTTTTTTCGTGTTTTTTTTAATTAAATCCCCTGCCACAGTCCCCCGCGCGTCTTTCGACTCCGCCACAGGGTGCCCACGCGCTGCCAAGATGGGCTCCCTGTGCTTATAATACTCATTATGCACGTGTGACGTAAAAAGTTGTGTCACTTGCATATATATCAAACAAACTGGAATATCTCAAAAACGAAGCAAGGAAACCAAAAACTGCAAAAGATGTTATTTTATCATTTGAAATGTTCTTTTTAATAACACAAACTTAATTTTCGAGTCATATGCCCTTTAAAGGTGCAAATTTGCAAAAAAATAAAGAAGTGGACTGTATTGCAAATTAATACTAATTAGGGAATTATAAAGTTTTTCCGACATTGTATATGAGGCGTAAATGTGATGTCCAATTCTGCATCAAACTCTGGAACTTAGAAAGAAATACAGATGAAAAATATAGCCAGGTAGGAGTTAATATTATCATTGTCACGGTAAAGAGGTAAAATATATAGTTTGTTTTTTCTTATCGTTGTTACGAAGCATAATGTTAAATTCTAGATCAACCTCTGGAAAAAGTCTTTAGCCAGTTGGCAGAGACCATGCAGGGCTCGAACTATCGACCTTCAGGTTGAAAATCCAACGCGCTAACCACAAGACCGTCCACATTGTAATGACTCTGTATATATGAAATACTATTTTATTTTGGCTGGTATATCGTGTTTTCTTGAATATGGTCCGTAACTTGTTTAAAGCTTGCTTTATTATCTTGAAATAAAAAGAAAAAATCCCCCAAAACGGTAAAAGCCAAGAAATATAATTTTAAAAGACAAAATAATATAACGGCTTCAAAGTTTCGCCAGAATGGCAATTTTGATTTCTCGATCTTTAGTACCAAGATTTAGAGCAGATACTGCGTTGCAGAATCTTGATAAGGGGATGTCGTTTCTTTGCACTAAGGTCAGCGCACATTCCATCCAGATTACACACACTCACCGGATTACGCTTCATTCAAAAGTTGCACACGGCTCTTCTGCATCCGGGCCAGTTTTTCGGGGCTTCATCAAACTCCGTAGCCAATTCATGTGCCTCGTGTGCGATTTTGTTTCCTCTGTTCGCTATGAACTCCGCTAAAGCCGTTTTGCCCATTTTTTTGCTTTATCGCCAGACCAACAAGTTCTAACCTACTTTTAATCTTGTTTTCAATCTCAACCACATCAAACGTCATGTGGCGTTCTTTCTTTCTCCCTTCCTGGCCGTTCTCTTGCCCTTCTTGACTCTTGTTGCTGCCTCCATCGCCGGGGGGCCACTCAGCTCAGGATGTCCGTCTGATAGCAGAAAGTTGTCTTCCTCTTTAGTGACATATTCATAAGCACTATATAGTATGTTGCGTGCATGTGCGGAACTAAAGTTTTCAGACTCCAATCCGGCCCTGACTCTATAGACCATCGCGCTCGGCGAGTGACAGCCATGTGATAATGGCTACCAAATTGTCCTCGGACTTCTTTGTCGTGATGATTCTCTTGTCCAACTGACCCAGTGTGACACTTTCGCGACATCAAGTTATTCGAACGCCTTGACCACCATATTGGCAAAGGTCTGTCTTGTCGGAACTTTATACAGATCAGCAGGCGGCTATAAGTGACCAAGTACACAATACATTGCTGTCAACTTCGAAGTTGAGGCATATTTAACAGGCCTTAGCCGTGAAATCGTGACATATAATATGACCAAACAGCGATATTATGTTTAGAGCATTACCGCTGGTTGTTTCGCAGCGCATAAATTATAAAGTTTCTCACTTGGGGGGCCTTTACACGAGCCCGGGTTGAGAGCCAATCCGGGTCAACCCGTCTACGAATAAACCCCTGTTAGCGTTTACACGATAGCCGGGTCAACCCGTCTAGCCGGGTGACCTTTTTCAAGACCAGGGTTGGAGAGGTGCGACGGTGCGGAACTTTGGTCAATTCCTTCATGTAAACACGGGTTGACTTGACCCGGGCTCGTGTAAAGTGTTGGCAATATGATAATTTGTGTTGAGAAAAGCTGACCCGGGTTGGGAAAAGCTGACCCGGGTTGGGAAAAAAAGCAGCCAACCCGGGTTCATATATCGCTTGTTCAAGAACTGTGACGACATTTTCAGGCTTCATGCTACTCCGAAGGACTTCAACACATTTCTCTGTCAGCAAAGGAACCATGTATTTCTTGGCTAAGTACATCACAGAAACAGCAATCTCTGGTGTTAATGTACACTGGTCTGTGTACAAGAAACGCAGAAACTCTTCAAAGCTTTCTTCATCTGTGTCACGAAGATGAATAACTGAGTTCTCCTCAGCTAAATCTCCGTAAAACATGGCGTAGAAAACTGGAGAGCTGGTAGCTAACACGTATTTATGTGCGTGAAATTTCTTCTTTGATTCTGTACAAGTAAACGCGACGTCGCTCATAAGTGGATTATTAAACATATAAGAATTTCTTTCCATTACTGTCTTCTTAGTCAACTGCCAGTCTGATAAGAGATTCTGATAAGTTAGATCAAAGTTGGTATCACTCACACACTGCGATGAAAACTGCAAAGCGGAAGTACGACGGAAGTATGAACGAAAGTAAAAGTAGAAATAAAAACAGGAAGTATATAGGGGTTTGCTATCTTCCGGATCCAGAGTAAGCACGAAATTCTCATGATGGTCAGTCGATGTAAATAAATGCGCAGTTCATCACGTTTTTGCAATGCTTAAGAAATAGAAAATGGACGCCCGTGTTTATTTAGTCTGATGCAAATACGAGAATGATTTGGGAGAATTTGAAAGTTTATGTGAACCCGAGCCGTAATTAAGTGAGTTTCGATTTCTCCCAAACTCACTCGAGTGTGTTTGCATAAAGATATATAAACACAGGGCATCTATTTTCTATTTCTTTTGTGACGTCACAATCGTGTTTGTATAGCCTGATATAAACACGGTAACTGACCAATCACAGCATCATGCGTAAGAGGCAACCTATTTTATATATAGTAAATATATTCATTTATTTGTGCCTGTGAAACTAATACTATTCCCAACATGATGAGAAACAAACAAGGCTAAACATGGAAACAATTTTATTTTGTGAATTCTTATATTCTCTCACAAATAACATATAGTCTTGAATCATATCTCAATTTATCGCATCATTTTTAAATACATGAAACATTTATACAATTTTTTAGTTAATCATATGCAATCATAATATAGAGTTACATGTAATGTCTTTTTTCCTATTTACAAACCACGGCTAGATCGAGAGAATTGTCTGATAAAATTGACCATATGATACATCAGTTCCATTTGTGGATCCGCTTGCATTATTAAATGTTACAGTAACTTCATTGACCTTCACTGAAGTCTTTCCAATGTTCGCATAGTCTGAGTTAGGTCCTTTAATAGTTGCAGCCATTGTTATAATCTTGTTCGCATCAACTGAGATAGGTTTTGATAACATGACATCAAACCCACTCACGCCCTCCTTGCGTTCTGAGGTGCAAGTACCACTTACTTTTGCACCATTAACTTCCAGTGTGACTTCATATTTACTGCCATTGTGATCACCAAACAAACGAACACCATGAAATGTAGCAGGCTGGTTGACACTGAACGAAAGACAATCGGAATTATTACGCTCGTAACTCCACCCAGAATTTTGTATGTCAGATACGGAACATCTTGCAAATCTAACAACAGTTAGTTGTCTTCTTTGAGATGTTTTCCACTTCAAGCTAGGTAGATCTAGTCCGCTAAGCTTCCCATAAATTTGAACAATTTCTTCAGTCGTGAGTAGTCCAGACGAATGAACATACAGCGCAAATTCTTTATGTGTCATTGAAAGAAAACTTATTTCATATACCATATTACCATATCTCCGATAACTGATCTTTTATTTTCACCAGTTGCCTCTAAACCATTCTTCAAACATTGACGGTCACTCCACTTTAAAACAGCTTGGAACAATTCAACTTCTGCGATTTTCAACGTCTCTCGCTTCAGTAAACCAATACTAGCGTCGCTTGACTGATGTCATCAAAGGCTGCCGAAGTCACCGCTTTGCTTGTCTGCATCTCAACAACTTCCCAGCATTTCTCCTCCAAATCTATCTCGTCAAACTGAAAACTGAAAACTGAAAAGCGGAAGTACGACGGAAGTATGAACGAAAGTAAAAGTAGAAATAAAAACAGGAAGTAAGAGGGTTTGCTATCTCCCAATCTCGAGCCCATAGTCACCCCCTTTTTGGTCGGCGGGAGAGCGCGGGGGAGACTCTGGGGAAACTGGATTGATTCTCTGTTTTGATTGGCTCATTTAAATTTATTGAATTCATCGATTCAAAACATACAGATTGTAAAATAATGAAAGTCAAATATATTGCTTAATTCAATAAACATATATATCTTCAAATTTAGACGCCTCATTTACATCTCCTCTCTTTGTTTAATATATCTGGGTCTCAGTCACAGTGTCACACAAACAAACTTCATAGCAAAAGTTTAAAAGACTTAAGACGAATTTCGAACAACAAATAGTCGCAATGAACGAAACAAACCCTGGTGGGATTTGTCGTTATATTTGATGTATAAATGTAAAACAATTTAAACAACGAAAAAGCATATTTAAGACAATTAAATAAGGAATCAGCCTTCGCACTCGTATTAAAAGGCTTGTGATCGTCTGATCGAGGACGATATTGGCGTCGTGAATTGATAGTTTAGTAAGTTTACCTTGGATTTCAAGAACGTTTATGTCAAGTGCCACCACCAGCAGTGTCAGTCTTTCTCCGACAATTTTAACGTGCATTTGATCTGCATTTTATGCAGGGTTCTCACAAATATAGTATTTGCGATTTCAAACAAGTATAATGAACACAACGCACATCCTGCACAGCAGCTGAGGCTACGATCATGCGCTCAACAACCGGAACCCCTCATTTCAGGGGTAATTAAATCCAATTTCCCCAGAGTCTCCCCCGCGCTCTCCCGCTGACCAAAAAGGGGGTGACTATGGGCTCGAGATTGGCTATCTCCCGGATCCAGAGTGAGCACGAAATTCTCATGGTCAGCAGCTGACGTGCATCGATGTAAACAACTGATGCGCAGAAAAGTTAAAACGAGAGGATAATTTGTGCAAACTGTCCCTGTGCTACCCCAGTTCCATTCGATGATCCCGGTGCATCCCTGAATAACACAGTGATCCCATCAACCTCTACGAGTGCTTCACCGTTATTACCATAATAGGAATTAGGTCCAGCAATTGTGGAAGCCATTGTTACAATCATATTTTGATCAATAGCAATATGTGCTGGTAACATCACATCAAATCCTTATATAAATCCCTTTATCTTCGAGTTCTGAAGTGTAAGTACCAGTAATATTTACATTATTGACGATCAATGACACATCATAATTACTACCGTTTGTATCACCGAACAACCGCACGCCGTGAAACACGGCGGGGGTGTTAACACTGAATGAAAGACGATCTGGTTTGCCTGCATAATGCCAGGCCGTAGTCGGTGACTTGATATCATCACTAGAAAACCTTGCGAAATATTGTAAGTTAGATGAATGGAGTTGTCTCTTTGGTTGGTTCCATTTTAAACTAGGTGCTTCGAAGCCTTCAAAAGTCTCAAAAATTAAAGCGATTTCTTCATCTGTAAGTAAACCAGACGATGAAACATTTTTCATGAATTCTTCTTGTGTCATTGAGAGGAAACGTATGTGAGACAGGGAATCTCCAAGAATTGTTCTCTTGTTTTGATCACTTGGCTTTAAGCTATTCTTTAAGCATTGATACTCGCTCCACCTCACCAAGGCTTGGAATAATTCGACCTCTGCGATATTAAGCGTGTTCCGCTTGAGTAGAGTGATAAGCGTCTTGCTGTGAATATCATTCTCAAATTCATTAAATATTCATGAGGTCTCAGTCCAATCAGGCACCGTCAAATCAGTCACCTGACGTATCTGGATATAGGGGGAAGTTCAATATTCATTAAAATTCCTGATGAACGCAATCAACATTCCACGACAACAATAGGCAAATAACAGTTATTAGCATATTCACTGTACCTAGAAATTGCGTTCTCAATACAGTATTAGAACCAAATGTCTATATACTGTATTTTTTACATTACTATATTTTTTTCTAGGGACAGTAAATATGCTAAAAAGTCGCCTAAAAATACAATAACAACGAACACTCAAAAAATTTTATCACTCAACATCACAACATTACTTACTCAAAGTAACATTAATATTTACAGTCGTGTTAGTTAAATTGTTATTACAAAATATTATTATTGTCCAATGAAAGATTCCTGCCTCCCGCTTCACTATTCATAGTCACCTTAGTGTCTAGTAATGCTAATTCCTCGTCATTTAGATTTGCTAAATCTTCATCGAAATTATCGTCAAAAAAATGTTCTTCCTTAGCTGACTCAGAATTAACCTTTTCCAAATGATCAACCCCTTCCACTATTGAAGGAGGTCCAAAACACTCTAAAACACACTTACTCTGCGGGTTCATCTCTGCCCTTCCATTTTCTTCGTAGTAACGCTTTATACAACAAATCAACTGATATAGAGTCTTCTCTGGGTATTTATTCCGTCAGCGAGGGAAGTATGTATTTCTTGGCGAGATACATTACCTTGAGAGAGTTGTCTGGGGTCAATGTACACTGTTCTGTGTACAAGAACCGTAGAAACTCTTCAAAGCTTTCTTCCTCTGTATCAGGAAGATGAATAACTGAGTTCTGCTCAGCTAAATGTCCATAAAACATGGCGTAGAACACAGCACTACTTGTGGCAAGCACATACTTATGTGCGTAGAATTTCTTCACAGATTCATTCTCCACAAGTAAAGGCGACGTCGCTCATGAAGGGATTATTAAACATATAACAACTTCTTTCTAGCACTGTCTTCTTAGTTGACTGCCAATCTTGGTCGCTTTGTGAAGCCATGAAGAGAAAGGACAGGAGAATGGTTGACGAAATAAGATTCTCAAACTCATTAATAATTCATGAACCGAAAACAAAGGAAATCAGTACCGAGACGGTGGTTTGGAAATCGGAGGAAGAAATTACATAAATTAAGCCAACTTTCGCCTCGATTTTCTCTTAAAATACTGATCTGTTTGAGAAGCTATATCATACACTCGGAAGAGTGTTTCATCAGGATTCCAAACACCTCGAAATTTGTTAAAAAACCTCGGCTTCGCCTCGGTTTTCAACAAAAGTCTCGGTGTTTGGATATCCTGATGAAACACTCCTCCTCGTGTATGATATATTACTTGAGAACTTGATTAACACTGAAGTTACTGAACCAAAGCGGAAGTGATAACGAAAAGGAAACCGTGACAGTTTAATATTTTTATCTCAGATTTCCTGGAAACTAGTCAACAGGGGTCTTTTCTCCGTTTCTTTTCAAACACTGTACATTGTCACGGATAAGCGTTTATAAGTTATCGAGAGAACATCTCAGGCAATTAAATTGGATAAAACTCGCTTTGAACCGCAAGCCCGAAGGTGTGAGTTCATATCCTGGTCGAGTCGACTGATTTTTTCGTCGACTTCCGCAGTGTAAGTTCTTGCCTTTACACGAAGTGGATTCACAGTCGAATAGGATCTCAAAAACGCCAGTTCAGTCAATCCGACACGTGCATGCTTACATGGAGAATCCGATCTGTTTGGAACACTATTTTTGGTTTTGGAACTTTTCTGTGCTTTTCTCAATGTCCGCCATGTTGGAAGACACGCAGCAATTTCACTCATGCGTATCAAGTCATTTTCAAGTGAAACTGTGTTTACATGAATCAGATTGGAAACATTCAAGTCGATCGTTACTTGAATCTCAAGTCAATCCACTCAACTTCGTGGATTGATTTCAGCCATCCGTTTCAATCAGATCGAAAACTCTCAATCTTCCTCATGCATGTAAACACAACACTGTGAAACAACATGCAAGATTTGACTTGAACACTCAATCCACTTCATGTAAACAGGGCCTCGGAGAGAAAATTATAAAATCTTCTGATTAAATTTGTCAATCACTAAATGGTTCACTGCTTTTATCATGACCTAAACATCGTAATCTCTTGTGCTTAGTTTATAACAATGCATACACGGTCGTACGATATGAATAGTACAATCAACACAAAATGGAAAGTCATGAAATTTAAACATAATTTAATACAACAAACGACTAACGCTTCGTCGGGATATGAAATATCATCAGAATGATAATAACAAGAATTAATATTTTACATTATCAAATTCATTAATAATTCATGAAGAAAATTCCAAAGAAATGAATGTTTAATCAATATCTGTAAATTGGATACAGATTCGGCCTGATTTACATAAACTTTTTCCTCAATTTACTATAAGCTAAAATCACTCCAACTTGAAAAATAGTTTGAAAACATGGCTATTTAAATGCGCCCATTTGATAAATACGATAAAGCATTCGCAGCCGATCTGTATGTGATTTACTACGGCTCGCTTGCAGCTCGCCTTGTAAATCACATAAGACTAAGAATGGATTTATTGAATTCGTCACAATATACATACATGGATGGTTACGGTTTTAGACATACAGAATAATAGTGACGAGGAAGCCAAGGCTAGAAGCAAAGAACTTATAACGTTTTGGCTTCCTCTAGTTTACAAATATAGCTTTCTTTACAGAGTTTGCATTATGTTGTGACATCTATTTTAAGTTTGGTTATTTTGGTTATTTAGATAAATAAGCACAGAAAATTTTAATTATAATAATAGATGTATAGATATAGTGATATTCAGACCGTGTAACACATACAGATCAGCTGCTCATACTTTATCTATTACGTAAAGATAGAGATAAAAGCTAGACTAAGAGTACTAGACTAAGAGGATTATTTGATGAAATTGACCATATGTTGCAGTTGTTTCATTTGATATTTCTAACCCAGTCACGGTTTTGAATGTCACTGTAACTCCGTCCACTTCAACTGATGATTTTCCGTTGACACCAAAGCATGAACTTGGTCCTGTAATAGTTGCAGTCATTGTTATAATCTTGTTCGCATCAACCGAGATGGGTTTTGATAACATGACATCAAACCCACTCATCGTTTCATCGTTCAGTTCTGACGTATAAGTACCACTAACTTTTGCACCATTGACTTCCAGTGTGACTTCATATTTACTACCAATGTCTGCACCACTAAACAAACGAACACCATGGAATAAAGCAGGTTGGTCGACACTGAACGAAAGACAGTGGGGAGAACGTTTGGTTCTGTAATGTAACGGCCGTACAAATTCCACTCGAGGATGAAATCTGTTACATCGAATTTTCTTTGTTTTCAGCCGTCTGTAGGAAAGTTTCCAGTTTGAGCTTGCGACATCAGATGTTAATCCACTAAATTCGTTGTAAATCGGATCAATTTCTTCAGCGGTAAGCATACCAGACGAGGAAACATATTGCGCAAATTCTTTTTCCGACATTGAGAGGAATCGTATTTGATATACAGCATCACCAAGAACTGATCTTTTATTTTCACCAGTTGCCTCTAAACCATTCTTCCTACAGTGCCAATCACTCCATTTGAACACAGCTTGAAACAATTCAATTTCTTTAATATTCAGTGTCTCTCGCTTTAATAAGTTAATTAAAGTCTCTTGACTGATCTGCTTGAATGTGTTTCCAAATCTATCACCTGCCAGCATTTCTTTCCATTTCTTTCTCATCAAACTGAATGGCTTGTTCAAGAACTGTAACGACGTTTTCTGGTTTCATATTGCTTTGAATAGCTGCGACACATTTCTCTGTCAGTGAGGGAAGTATGTATTTCTTGGCGAGATACATGACCTTGAGAGAGTTGTCTGGTGTCAATGTACACTGGTCTGTGTACAAGAACCGTAGAAACTCTTCAAAGCTTTCTTCATCTGTGTCAGGAAGATGAATAACTGAGTTCTGCTCAGCTAAATCTCCATAAAACATGTCGTAAAACACAGCACTACTTGTGGCAAGCACATACTTATGTGCGTAGAATTTCTTCACGGATTCTCCACAAGTAAACGCGACGTCGCTCATGAAGGGATTATTAAACATATAACAACTTCTTTCTAATACTGTCTTCTTAGTTGACTGCCAATCTTGATCGCTTTGTGAAGCCATGAAGAAAAAGGACAGGAGAATGGTTGACGAAATATATAAGGTTGAGAACTTGAATAACACTGAACTTGCTGAACCAAGGCAGAAGTGATAACGAAAATGAAACCGTGGCAGTTTAATATTTTTATCTCAGATTTCCTGGAAACTAGTCAACAGGGTCTTTTCTCCGTTTCTATTCAAAAACTGTACATTGTCACGGATAAGCGTTTATAAGTTATCGAGAAAACATCTCAGGCAATTAAATTGGATAAAACTCGCTTTGAACCGCAAGCCCAAAGGTGCGAGTTCATGCATATCCTGGTCGAGTCGACTGATTCACAATCGAATAGGATCTCAAAAACGCCAGTTCAGTCAATCCAGCACATGTTTTCATGAAGAATCCGATCTGGTTAGAACACTATTTTTTTGTTTTGGAACTTTTCTGTGCTTTCCTCAATGTCCGCCATATGTAAACACGAAAAAAGAATCAATAACCAGGGATGGCGAGCTGACCCGGGCTGGCACTCAACCCAAGCCCGTGTGAAGGCCCTCTTGCTCATTAATATTTTCCAGCTGAATTATTTCAGACAATCATGGAATAATTAATTGGGACATTTCCCGTGGGAGCGCGATTTAAAAAACAATCCGCCGCCTGCTCCAAACCACCATCACAGGTCTTCCTCTACTCACACAAGTCTACCCTATACCACCTTCCCCCCACCATGCAATGTTGGTCCCTGGGGGTAGGCCTTACCCGCACCTCATACCATGTTTGTGAACCAACATCGCATGGTGGGGAAGAGAGGGGAGGAGGAGGATAACTTAACAGTGCAAAATGCATCTTTGCTTAGAAGTGACATTGTTGCAAGTGGTCCCAATATAATTATTCCATGGTTGTAGCTTGTATACACGTGTATGTTCTATGCAGAGGAGGTACGAAGGTCGGCCCAGAGCGTTTAGTTTTCTTCCCTTGTCGGTCTTGTGCTCGGAGCATGACAGTTGATGATCAAATTATAGACATTTTCGCTGGCGCCGTTTCGATTGAAAAACTGCGTTTCAAAAGGTAAGATCTTATATGATATTAATAAGATATTCTAAAATAAAGATCAATCAAAGTTATCTGATAGTTGAGATATTTATTCATGTTCCATAGTTGATTGGGTTTGTTTTGTGTCAACTCGTCACTTCGTCAGTCGTCAAGTATACTTTCCACGACTGATTCGAACTTTAAAATCCGTTTTAACTTTTAAAGGCCGATTGGGTACACACATCTGCCAACAAAACACGACTTCCTTTGGGGTTAGTAAAAGGCCAACAAACAACACATTTTAGTCATTTTACATGGAAGTTTACGATACTGTCTAGATCGCTCCTTTACCTCCTTGTTCATCGCCTAATTTTCCCGCCATATTTGATTTCAAGTCAGCAAATGCTTGATATCCTACAGTATCCCTAATATCCTCTTCAATGGATCCATTATTTTCCTTTATCCTCCTAATTTTATCGTATAAACCCACATGTACCAACACCGCGGAAAAACGTCTGCGCATGCGCGTGATTCGAGCACATTGCACGCGTCAAATTTGTTCTCAAAGATGGCGGTTGAGGAAGTTTACTCGGTTTGTGTGTGAATTTGGGAAAGTTTAAAGCACAATTTTTTGCGATCGGAGGACAAAAAAGGTTTGCATTAATTCTAAAGAGGTAGGTTTGTATTCCAAACCTTTTAGGATTGATATTTAATAACGATTTTCTTCAATATTATACTTTACATATTTACATATATTTACATTTTGAATTTTATAGAATCATTCATCACTTTCAATTCAAGGAAGATACTTCACAAAGGTGACTGTACACAAATTTATTGTCTGGCTTATTCGAGACTTTATCCAAGCAAGAAGATTTTCCAGATTCTGCTTGGGTGCCATCGAAACAGTTGCTCCAGTGTGTGTTCTTTTATGTTTTACGAAATGTTTTGATACAAGCGTTTTGACTATGCAAGCGTTTGCCTTGTGTTTTGTTGGATAACTTTTTTTGCGTAGCATGCATAATTTTTGCGTTGACTATATTTAAGGGTAATGTTTTACTCTACAATTTAAGCGTGTGCAAATGCTTAACTCTTTGATAGTTTGCTTAACTCTTGTGTCTTAAGTTCGGTATTCGACAATTTTTCAAGAAATGTTCGCACGCCTCCCGGTCTAAAACGACAATTTTTAATTTAAATTCTGTTTCTTTTTAGATTTTAAATGTTAGAAAACTTTTTATTAATGTCCAAACTACCCGTCTAGTGTATTTTTTTGTTTGTTTCACTTACCTTGAATAATTAAAAGCCATGTTTTTGTTTACGAAGATGGGATTTAAATTCCTCGCCATTTTTTCTAGTACACGCGCATGCGCAGACGTTTTTGCGCGGTGTTACATGTACCACAACGATCCTTCATTCCTCGCGTGTATTCATGACGTTTACACGCAAGACATTCGTTCTACGCATGCGTAGCTAATCCCAGTCGACAGCCGCAATTTCCGATCGTGAGTCGATTACATAGACATTTTCATCCGGGTTAACCGGGCTAGCCCGCTTGTTAGCCTGCGTAGCAGGCGTTACTAGATTGGGGGACTGGGGAGAGGGCTGAGAAGTAACGCCTGCAGTGGAGCTCTTTGGTTTTGTCAAACACCCCCGAATGAAATAAGATCTCGAGCGGCCAATGTCTGAAGCCTAAATTAACTGTTTGTATTAATTGTAATATTTCAAAATCCATGGCATTTAATGTAATTCAGTAACATTTCGCGTAAATTATTATTTCAATAATTCTCTTTGTATAAAAAACAATTATAATACAAGGGAGTTAAAAGACTGAGAGTTGGTCGCAAATCTGTGGAAGGGATAAATTAATATTAACGGAATATGTCTGCAGTGTCCGACCGGGTGTCTGCTGACAAATATTTCTCAAACTGTGGACTGGAAATGTATGAAATTAGGTGTGAATGGTAGAGTAATACTGTTTCTATCAATGGCAACGAATATTCATGAAAAAAACAGTAATGACAGCGAGTGTTTACCGAAATAAAACAGTTGTGGAAGGTTATAAATAGTAGTGATTATTTAACGGAAATGTCTGCGGCGTCCCACGGTATCTGCTCACAAATATTTCTCAAACTGTGGTCTGAAAATTTATAAAATTAGGTGTGAATGGTAGAGTAACCCTGTTTCTATCAATGGCAACGAATATTCATGAAGAGAACAGTAATGACAGCGAGTGTTTACCAAAATAAAACAGTTGAGTGAAAGGTATACCATTATTGAACGGAAATGTCTGCGGCGTCCCACGGTGTTCGCTCGCAAATATTTTCAGAAATTTTTTGACTGACAGAGACATATGAAAGCAAAGGGTCTCACGGTGTTCGCTTTCAAAATCAAATTCATGAACTTCCTATTATTAAGATATATTCCAAACTCTTGCATGGAGGTTTTAAATATAAAACTTACGGTTGAATGGTATGGGAGTCGAGGAGGCTGACACTCAGCATTTTCATTTGATCAAATCGCAAAAGCCTGCAAGTGCTGTTTAGATATTTCCTTTGATATAAATCGTTTCAGCTTTGTTTGAAAATTAGAATTGAAATTATTAATTTTACTTACTAAACCTTCTTGATTGACAGATTATGGGCGCTAAGCGAATCACATTCGGCGTAATCAATAATTAAAATCCCGTTCGTCAGCGAACGGGTTTTACAAAACCAAAGATCTCCACTGCAGGCGTTACTTCTCAGCCCTTTCCCCAGTCCCCCAATCTAGTAACGCCTGCTACGCAGGCTAGCCCGCTTGCTATGTAATCGAAACGTTGAAAAAACATACAATTTATATAGGACGCAGGCTAAAAACGCAGTTGTTTTTTTTGTTTTCCACTTTTTCCACTTATGAATTTGAAACTTATTCCCTTTACATGAAATTTTAGCAAAAATAATTATCGTCATTCGTCCAACCATTGAAGTGTCATTGAATAACATCACACCAAACAAGCAGGATGGTTAGATGGTATACGTTTCAAGGTGTGTGTCAGCCCGCCGTGCGGGTGTTTTAACACGCGTGTTTTGAAAATATATTCCTTGCTATAAAACCCGTAAACAAACGAACGGATTGTCTTAAATATCAACATTATGCGAATAAAATCTACTGACCTTGACACACTTCAGCAAGGAAACCCCGAGCTCAAAGTCAAATATCTCCGCTCAAAATCGTCGCTTGACCATAATTCTTTCACAAGCACATAGCACGAAGGTTGGGCTTGCCATAGATTACGGATTGTTGACAACTCGTCGAATTTTCGCGACGTACGAAGCCATGCATTACCCTTCTCAACTTCATCAGTTTCAAATTTCCTCAGAGCCGTGGCGAGGCTCTTTCTCTATGTATCATGTCCTCAAAATACAGGTGTGCCTATATATCCTAACAATCAGATGCAATAAAACCTATAGATCCTATAGAACGCATAAATTCTATAGATCCTATAGAACGTATAGATCGCATAGATTCTATAGAACGTATAGATTCCATAGATCCTATAGAACGCACAGATTCTATAGATCCTATAGAACATATAGATCACATAGATTCTATAGAACGTATAGATTCCATAGATCCTATAGAACGCAGAGATTCTATAGATCCTATAGAACGTATAGATTCTATGGAACACATAGATTCTATAGATCCTATAGAACGTATAGATTCTATAGATCCTATAGATCCTATAGAACATATAGATCATATAGAACATATATATTCTATAGATCCTATAGAACATATAGATCCTATAGAACATATAGATTCTATAGATCCTATAGAACATATAGATCCTATAGAACATATAGATTCTATAGATTCTATAGATCCTATAGAACGTATAGTTTCCATAGATCCTATAGAACATATAGATTCTATAGAACCTATAGAACGTATAGTTTCCATAGATCCTATAGAACATATAGATTTTATAGAACGTATAGATCCTTTTGAACGTTAGATCCTATAGAACGTATAGATCCTATTGAACGCATAGATTCTATAGATCCTATAGAACGTATAGATCCTTTTGAACGTATAGATCCTATAGAACGTATAGATTCTATATAGAACGCATAGATCCCATAGATCCTATAGAACGTATAGATCCTATGGAACGCATAGATGCTATAGATCCTATAGAACATATAGATCCCATAGAACGTATAGATTCTATAGATCCTATAGAACGCATAGATCCCATAGATCCTATAGAACATATAGATCCCATAAAACGCATAGATGCTATAGATCCTATAGAACGTATAGATCCTATAGAACGTATAGATTATATAGATCCTATAGAACGCATAGATCCCATAGATCCTATAGAACATATAGATCCCATAGAACGCATAGATGCTATAGATCCTATGGAACATATAAATCCCATAGAACGTATAGATTCTATAGATCCCATAAAACGCATAGATGCTATAGATCCCATAAAACGCATAGATGCTATAGATCTTATAGAACGTATAGATCCTATAGAACGTATAGATTCTATAGATCCTATAGAACGCATAGATGCTATAGATCCTATAGAACGTATAGATTATATAAATCCTATAGAACGTATAGTTTCCATAGATCCTATAGAACATATAGATTCTATAGAACGTATAGATCCAGGGTAGCAGTGCAGGACCCCTTCCGGGCAGCCTGTAAAAGGAGATGTAACGCCCCTATAAAAAGTGGAGTAAACAAGCTCATCCTTAATATTCCTGGCTGGTCAACCGTAACCAGCGGGTCTCCAATTCTGCGGTAGAAATAAACAACACAAAGTGAAGATTGCCACGTGGAATGTCAGAACTCTTCTTAACAAGGGTGATTCAAGCAGACCTCAAAGACGAACAGCACTTGTTGCAAAAGAACTACAAGATGTCCATATTGACATTGCAGGACTCCAAGAAACCCGCTTTTCCGGAGGAGCAACCTAGAGAAACGACCAACACCTTCTTCTGGAAAGGACGCCCAGAGGGTAAAGTAAGGCAATCAGGCATTGGATTTGCAATTTCTAACAATCTTATCTCCAAACTTCCAGCTATGCCAATTGGCATTTTTGATTGCATCATGTCGCTTCGCCTTCTCCTGTCCTCAAAATGGCACCTTACTCTGATCAACGTCTACGCGCCAACCATGACCCATCCTGAAGAAGAAAAAGAAGCCTTCTTTGCCCAAGTTCATGATGTTATCTCTAAAAGTCCAGCCTCTGACAAGCTCCTGTTGATAGGTGATTGACTGGGGATGAATGGGATGTCGGGGATGACTCAGAGTCCTGGGCAAATTTGAAAAGGCAGGATGAATTCAAACGGCGAACTGTTGCTTAGCATGTGTGCGGAACTCGGACTTGCAATTACAAACTCCAATTTCAATGTTCCGGATAAATGGTTCTACTCATGGAAACACCCGCGATCACAACGACCCCATCTCTTGGATTACATCATCACCAAAAAGCGAGATCTGAATGAGGTGAAGTATACGAGAGCAATGCGAGGCCCTGAATGCTCGACCGATCGCTATAATGGTCTGTGCAGTCTGTAAATTTCAAATTAGACCTGTTCCTAAGGAATCAAAACCCCTTTTTTCTCGGAAGCTGAACATAGCAAAACTCTCAAACACCACATCGCGTAAGGACCTAGTGGAACAACTGGCCTTAGCATTTCAATCAAATAATGAAGAACCAGACACATCTGAGGACTTGTGGCTTTTCATTAGGAAAATCACAACTGACGCAGCAGGCAACACACTTGGCTTTGTTTCAAAGAACAATGCTGACTGGTTCAATGATAATGACGTGGAGATATACAACCTCATTAGGAAGAAAAATCAATGCTTCAGAGTATGTCTGGGTGCAGATACCACGACAAACTGCAAACGCCTCAGTCAGTGTAGTAAGGAGCAAAGTTCAAAAAAGGCTGCGGAAAATGCATGATACTGGTGGCTGGTAATAAGACTGAACCAGCGCCGGAAGTCAAAATTGATGGCACACCTCTCAAAGTTGTTCGAGCTTTTAAATACCTCGAAAGTACGCTCACTGCAGACAACCGTGTGGAGAAAGAAATCCAAAATCGAATTAAGAGCGTATGCACCTCCTTTGGTAAACTTGAAAAAAGACTATGGTCACAAGCAGGCATACGGGTCTCGACCAAATGCAAGATTTATAAGGCGGTGATTATTCCTGCATTGACTTACTCTGCTGAAACATACACACTCTATCGTAAGCATATTCGTAAACTCTGTGCACTTCAACAGAGACAACTTAGAAGAATCATGGGTATGAAATGGCAGGACCATGTTACGAATGCGGAGATCCTAAGAAGAGCAGAGATGGACAGCGTTGAAGCCATACTTGCAGAATCTCAACTACGCTGGGCTGGTCACGTATCTCGCATGCCAACCACACGAATTCCAAGGATCATCATGTACGGTGAGCTCAACCAAGGCACCAGAAGCAGAGGAGGACAAAAGCTAGATTCAAGGATGTTCTAAAAAGACATCTTAAGGCAACCGACATCAATGTTAACAGCTGGGAGGAACTGGCATCACATCAGCCTACCTGTGTTATAAAGAATGGTAAGCGGGTAATCGAGAGAAAAAGATTCATGGAAGCAGAGCGACGGCACTTTATGAGGCACAACCCTAGCAATCATCTTTGTATACTCCGCAACCATTCCTTCCACAGCGAAAAAGGTCTACAGCAGCATCGGAGGCTCAAACACCCCCAACCCACCAAGTCATCATCGTTTAACGATGGACAGCAGAAGAAGATTTGCTAACTTGCCAAGCCGTCCAGGTTTGTGAATTGATTCATAGTCTATCGGCCTATCCTCTCGTTCATCCGTCCGTCCGTCTTTATCCTCCTCCCTTTCCTCCTCAAGGCATGTATTTTTTTAATTTTATTTTTACCGTTTAATATTGTTATTTAATCTGTAGGGTCTGGATGATTTGGATTCTGAATTACTTGGTACGCTTGGTAAAAAGAACAAATCAGTTTCCTCGCCCAGGATTAAACAAACAAAAGATCACGATGCTGATAATTCATAGGATCCTAAACGAAAAACATCGTTGGGTTCACTGCATCGCAAAGGCTCTGTTACCCCTTTTAATGGTATGATTAATAACTACTTAATAACCGAGAGTGAGGTCTTTACGGTAAAATATCAAACCGAGGTCTTCAAGTTTAATATTTTACCGTAAAGATCGAACGGTCGAGGTTATTAAGTAGTTTATTATATGGCACTTTTTATTTCAAAATCAATCTTGTATTTCTTGGTCTTCGCTTCCTTTAACTTCGTCAAAACACCGAACTAGCGTTATTTTCTGCTGTTTCTTTCTCGTATGGATACTAGAATTTACTTTTGTAATGTTCATCGTCGTTTATTTCATTTTCGTCGTTTTCCGGCAATAAAAGTTTCTTATTAGGATTTTTTGTTTGTTTCCAATCGTAGGGCATTAACAATTTCTTCTGAAACACACCAAAACTGACCAAAATTGACCGAAACGTACCAAAACGTATTAAAACGTACCGATTATACAGGGTAACCCCATTGGTATCTTAACACTGTTTAAAGTAAGGCTTCCACTGCATGAATGGTTTGTTTCTGTTTGTGTTAACAGACGAAGGCGACTGCGATGTGCTGGATAACCAATGGTTAAGCGACGATGGCAGTGAAGAAGCTCTGAACGCTAGTATGAACAGTACAAGGGCCAGACATAGGAAAACTGGAGGATCGAAAAAATCGCTCAACAAGATCTCACCCAGAGTTAGCTTTGATGACATTGAGACAGGTACAATCAGTCTATTCATTCATCTATCCACCATTAACCAATCAATCAATCAATCAATTGATTGATTGATTGATAAATCAGTCAATTAGTCTATCAATCACTCAATTAGTCAATCAATCAATTAATTAATTAATCGTGCAATCAGTTAATCAATGAATCAATTAATTAACCAATTAATCAGTCAGTCAATTAATCAATTCATTAATCAATCAATTAATTAATTAATTAATCAAATAATCGATCAATAAATTAATCAATCACGCAATTCATCAATCAATCACACAATCAATCAATCAATCAATTTATCAATAAATTAATCAATCAGTTTATCAATCAATCAATTATTCAATCAATTAATCGCTTGATCAATCAATTACTCAATCAATCAATCAATCAATCAATCAATCAATCAATCAATCAATCAATAATCAATTAATTGCGTAAAATTAAAAAATTAAACGAGTCTTATCATAGACCTTTTAAAGACCTTGTAAGACCTTTCGTTTTCCTTAACCGATTTAATAAATTCTCTACAGTTGTGCTAGGATAAGCGCGCGGTGCGTGATGGCGTTTTGCATGTTGTGCACAAAACACGTTTGCAGCACCAATTAAATTATGTAAGTCGATCAGTATCGAACATGCAGCGCTAGATCGCAACTTTGTGCTGCAGATTAGCTGCATATTGACTGCACACTGAATTTGAAAACTTTGTTTGACTTCGCATTCAACGCGCAACGCTTTGCTTAAGTGATTTCATCAATTTGTAATGCAGACGCGCTGCAGTTTAAATGCATTTTGACTTGCAGTCAAGAAAAATTACATCTGCAGCTAAACTGCAGCGCTGTCATTTCGGTATGGGAGCTACCACGTGAGCCTCGATGGTTAGAACATATTTCTAGTTCTCACAAGGTTACTGGTTCAATTCCCGTCTGAAAATACAGCTTGACTAGCAAACTGCAAAGTATTTTAGGCCCAGTTTGCATGAAGCGGATTGAGTGTTCAAGTCAAATCTCGCATGTTGTTTCTCCTTGTTGTGGTTAATGAAGAAGATGGAAAGTTTTCGATCTGATCGAAACGGAAGGCTGAAGTCAATCCACTGACTTGAGATTTAAGCAAGGATCGACATGAATGTCTCAATCTGATTCATCTAAACACGGTTTGACCTGAAAATGACTTGATACGCATGAGTGAAGTTAGTGCGTGTTGTAAACATGGCTCACATTGAGGAAAGCCCAGAAAATAGTGTTGAAAAACCGCTTACAAAAAGCAAAAACAATTCGGATTCTCCATGTATTGTAAACATGTGCCCAGATTGACTTTACTCGCGTTTTTCGATTCGATTGGACTGTCAATCCGCTTCATGTAAACAGGGCCTTACTTGTATATATTTACTTTCTTACTTTTTGCATTTCTTAGGATGACCGAAAAGTGGGAATGAACGCCTTCGTCGAAAAGCGAACTGCAGAGTTTAAAGACAATTGACATGGTAGGACAAAAACGGTATATATGTGTGTGGCTATACAACTAAATAGGTAAATTAAGGACAATTGGTATTTTTGAAACCAAGCGAGCAGTTCTTACGCAATGAATTAAGCTTTAGTGCAAAGTACAGAGGGTCTGAATAGGGGGTTCTGCATGTCAGTTGTCAGTTAAAATTTTGGTCATTTGTCAGTTAAAATTTTGGCCTGTCAGTTAAACATCAGTTAATAATTAACTGCGGCCATATTTTAGTTGGTATATATAGTTGGGCATTTTTTATTCAGTATACCGCAACATGCAATAGGTTATAATAACAACACAATAGATATAATAACGTACATATATAAATATACGTTTTCATACTGCCTCAAAATTCCTAACACATGTCAAACTGACAGATATTCATTTTTATCGACAATATTAACTTATTAACCGCTTGCATTACTGTGGCAGTTGTGAAGTCTCTTCAAGATTTATATCTCGAAATACAATTGAATGAATCAAAGCAAAACAGTCAATAACGGAACGTTTTTAAGCTATTATAGGCGGCGGAAGAAAGGTTTGGTATGGGGGCTTAAGTTCGAGCACCGAAGGCGCGAGAAACGTCTAATTTTGAAATCTAGAGTCTCTGAAATGGCATTTCCTGCGTTTTGGGGGAAGATTTTACAGAATCCTAAACGGGAAAAAACCTTTACCACCCACAACAATTTTTTCATCATTTTTCATTTTTTCGGCCTTTCTTCGCTAATTCTTGGCCCAGACGAAAACAGCAGTTCATTGTTCAAACTTTGAGAAACATTTCGGGTTAGCAGTTTCAAAATGCCATATATCGAAGATGTATAAATATTCAACGTATAATCACCCTCATGCAGGGGGGGGGCGGCTCAACCCCCCTTTTTTCCACTTTTACAAAGTTGGTCCCGGTCCACCGCCTAATCAGTGAAAATCAGTGAGTGTGACGCAATCTTACTTCAATGGTCAGTAAACAGTTAAGTGCAAAAATGCCAAAAAAGCAAAAACTCACCCTAATTCTACTATGTTAGAAGTAAATTTCACTTTTATTCACTGCTTTGTCTCTAGAGCTCAACCGTTTGGACGAAATTCTGACCGTTATATTCAAAGTTACAAGCGTTGTAGTTCAGTAAACTTCATCCCGGTCTACCGGAATATTGCGTTTATATGGACAAACATTTGTCTCGCCTGACCAGGATCCCGGTAGCTTCAACCGAGATCCTGGTCTGGCGGGACGTCCCGGTCTCCATATAAACGCAACTTGAAAAACAACAATAAATTATCTATAAGCCGAGATCCCGGGACATCCCGGTGTACTGGGATCATATTAACAGGCCCTAATTTTGAATTTGTGTTGGTGACGGCATTTGGAGAAGCAACAAAACATACATCTTTCCGATTTCGAGGGATGGCCAACGACGCAGGCCTGACGAGAAGGGGCGACAGCTTGGTCGTTAACCAGGGGCACTACGGTCGAAAGGGGCGCATTTTTAACGAAACAAAGCAAAAGAATACATTATCTGAAATGTTGAACAATAAATTCAGTTATATAATAATCAACAATTGAAGTTTTAGTATAGATCGTTACATTGCATTGGGTTCCTAATGGATTTGTCACTGTCATGGTGGATCTTGGCTCTTGTACGGCTTTTTTACTGCCATTGGACTTTTTATGACTTTGTTATTACCGTTATGGGGCCCTCTATAACCTTTTCAATTCACTGCCATGGGTTATTTTTATGGTTTGATAAAATATGACAAACATGAAGGGGAGGGGGGAGGGACCCACGAATATTTTTTGGCTAGGGGCCAAAATTTCTCTCGGCGGCCCTGCAACGACGTCAGCGATTTGCTTGAAAACTAACTGGAGAACACCAAACAGCGAAGGAATATTTCATAAACGAGTGGAAGTGTTTTACCTGGGGTTACAAACACGAGAGAACAATGAAAGTCACGAGGCTGTTAACCGAGTAATTTTCATTGTTCTCGAATGTTTTACAAACACGGGAGAACATTGAAAATTACGAGGTAATAGGCCGAGTGATTTTTGTTGTTCTCGAGTGTTTGTATCCCCTGGTAAAATACGATACACGAGTTTATGAAATAGTTGCTCAATCGTCTATTTATATAATAGTAGAATTCGCGAGAGGACTTGGTGATATTGGTTCCGAATGCTAATTAAGAAATGTGGTAATAAACTTTATTATATGGCTGGGTTTGATTTCCGGTCCGTACGCAAAACGACGCACGCTGATTGGTTCCTGAGAGGTCGGGATTTTACGATATTGTCCTCCGGTCTGTGTCGGCCGGGTCAATACGCTTTTTTCTCGGCCCTGCAAGTTTTGGCGAGAACATTTCTGAGCTGATTTGAATACAAATAAAAGAGAACTGGTTATCTTTATTCAAATATTCTGAACAATAAAATGTGCTAGAACATTGCGGCTGGTTTTCTTTGAAGCCGTTTATCTAAAAACACGACAAATAAAGGCTGAACTGGTGTAAACAAGAAGGCCAAGTAGCGACACGAAAAAGTTAACAGGTAAGGTAAACAGCATACTCCGAAGACAAAAACAACGCTCGAAACTTAAAAATAGAATGAACCAATAGCCATATAATAAATTGCTTATTAACCTCGTTTGTTCGGTCTGTATGGGAAAGTATTTGCCCTCGGTTTTATCGCACAAACCTCGCTCCTTCGTCGCTCGGTCTGTACGAAAACCTCAGGCAAATACTTTCCCGTACAGACCTCGCACTCGGTTAATAAGTCCTTAGTCTTTTGTTTTTGGCGTTTATTATCTGATTTCTTAATTATGAATTCAGTTAGCGCGACCTTTACCGGGTTTCAAAACTCATATACACATGCATGACCAAATATTTTTCTTTGATTGGCTAATTAGCTCACGAATTATTAATGAGTTTGAGAATGATAGTTTACAAACCGTATGAAAACAAACAAAGTTTTATTAAGTCATTGAAAGCAATAAGATAACACTTTTTGCTTACATTAAAAACAACTTAGCGATGATCTTAAATTCTAGAACTAATCATTTATGTCTATTGTCTAACGTGTTTTTGTTTTTTTTTAAATTACCAACTTTGGTGAAACAACAATGAAGAAGATGTAATAAGAAACGAGCAAAAGAATTAATTTTCCAAATTGCAGCAGGTTGACTTCAACTTTTCAACCTCTCCTGCTATGATTCCAGATTGGAAGTCGCTCCAGGCTTTTACATTTCCCTCGGCCTCGCTACTAGGTCGACAACTTTTGGACATCTCCGAAATCTTTGCGGACGAAAGAATGCTATCCCAGATGTTTACCTCTGCCAATTCTCCTTTAAAGGCTTGCTCAATGGCGAATCCGCCTCCAATAATATCCTGGTCTTGTCCTAGAACTAATGTTCCTCCTCCCAGAAGAGTTTCACCAATGGTGCTTGTGTAAGTTCCTTCTGCTACAAAGTTTCCATCTTTGTAGACTGAATACCGTCCATTTTGAGATTGCCATGTAACACAAACGTGATGCCATATGCCGTCGTTTACTTGAATTCTAACGCTATTTAAGAAATGGTTCATGGTTAGACAGACAACAAGACCTTTTTTAAAGATTTTCCCGGGAGGCTTTACTAAAAGGGCTCTTCTAGGAAGAGAGACTTAGAGTCTCGTAAATGTCATTTCTCGTCTTCTGAGAAGTGATTTTTAAGCCTGGTTTCCATAATCGATAGGGGCAACTTGTATGTTAAAAATACATTCCGATCTGGCACACAGGAAGTTGCATGGGAGAGCACGAAAAGAGTGTGAGAACAGTTGAGGCGATAGCCCAGTATTATACAGATCGGTTCTAAAAGACGTTGTCAGTTGTCACCGAACTATTTCATTTGCTTTATCTTAACGAATTTTACCGAAATGATTGCTTGCATGTAGGGATTCTTATAGTTCCGACAGAGAAACGTTTCAAAAGTGGTAGACCATGTTGTGTCAAATTCTGGAGGCCAGACCGACAACGGCTATCTATTTTTAAAGTGATTCTCTGATGAAAATATTGTTGGCAATGTTTTTGCATAATCGGAAAGATGTTATGGTAGTTGGTAATCGTGCAAAGTTTCATTTCAAAATTCGTTGAAAAAAAAGGGGATACTACCATTTGCAACCTCCTGTGTTCACACGTACGTTTACGTTTTAAAAATGATTTTTTTTTAGAGGAGAAATTTGACACTTCAACAACAGCCCAATCAATCGCCTGTCAAAAAATGGGTTCGTGATTAATCATGATTGTTTAAGTGTCAAACGTTTCCTCTAAAAAATGAATTCTTAAAACGTAAACGTACGTGTGAATTGTGGCACGGTTCACGGGAGGTTGCAAATGATAGTATTTTAGGTGTGAAGTTTGTATTTTAGAGGCCGCCAATTAAAGTGACGGAGCTTGAGAAGAATGGGTCGAGGAAGCTTATGACGTCATAGATTCAATAACAACAATGACCCTTTTGTTGACAACAACAATGATGGTGCAGACATGGCTACAGAATACGCTGCGATTTGTTGTTACTTGGATTCAGGTCCTCGCACTATGTATCGAATTCCATCCTAGACCTGACCACCAAAGTGAGATTTCGACGAAATGTCGTCCTCCAAGTAACCAATGAATCCTTAGTATTCTGACCTAATCTCCACTTCAATATGTTTAACCTGTAACAACTATCGATCACTGGGGCTGCACCCAGCCTGTAGCAACTGGCAATCACTAGGACTGCACCCATGAGGCTGTAGCAACTGTCAATTACTAGGACTGCACCCAGGCTGTAGCAACTGTCAATTCCTGGGACTGCACCTAGGCTGTAGCAACTGTCAATTACTGGGGCTGCACCCAGGTTGTAGCAAATGTCACTCACTGGGACTGCACCCAGACTGTATCAACTGTCAATTACTGGGACTGCACCCAGGCTGTAGCAACTGTCAATCACTGATACTGCACCCAGGCTGTAGCAAATATCAATCACTGATACTGCACCCAGGCTGTAGCAAATGTCAATTATTTGGACTGCACCCAGGCTGTAGCAAATATCAATCACTGATACTGCACCCAGGCTGTAGCAAATATCAATCACTGATACTGCACCCAGGCTGTAGCAACTGTCGATCACTGGGACTGGGGGTGCACCCAGCCTGTAGCAAATGTCAATCACTAGGACTTCACCCAGGCTGTAGCAACTGTCAATCACTGATACTGCACCCAGGCTGTAGTGAAATGTCAATTGCTGATACTGCACCCAGGCTGTAGCAAATATCAATCACTGATACTGCACCCAGGCTGTAGCAAATGTCAATTACTGATGCTGCACCCAGGCTGTAGCAAATATCAATCACTGATACTGCACCCAGGCTGTAGCAAATATCAATCACTGATACTGCACCCAGGCTGTAGCAAATGTCAATTACTGATGCTGCACCCAGGCTGTAGCAAATATCAATCACTGATACTGCACCCAGGCTGTAGCAAATGTCAATTACTGATACTGCACCAAGGCTGTAGCAAGTGTCAATTACTGATACTGCACCCAGGCTGTAGCAAATGTCAATCACTGGGACTGCACCCAAGCTGTAGCAAATGTCAATTAGGTTGTGGTATATTCCAATTACCTGGACTGCAGCAAAGTAAATCACATGGACTGCCCCCCCGGCTGTAGTAACTGTCAATGACTTGGAGTACCCCCCTTGCTGTATCCAGTCAATCGCTGGGACTGCCCCCCTCCCCCGGCTGTAGCGAGAGGAAATCACCAGGATTAGGCCAAGTTCCTGTGGCAACGCAAAGCAAGTACAAAGCACTCCCGAACGGAGGAAACCGAACATGTAATACAGCATGCCACCCAAAATAAAGCGTCAACTTAATTATTTAGGTTTAAAGTTCTGTAAACGCCATTCCAACACTGTAAAGGTTATCGGTAGCCTCTGGCATTTTCCCGCGCGCTGTGGAATTGCGCGCTGCGTTTTATTTCCGGTAAAACTCGCTCCAATCGTAGATAGTTGTGTAGTGGGTTAGTATTCCCGTTCGAAACTCGTCGGACTGAAATGCTGCCGACCAGTCGATATTCGTTGCCAGACTTGGGGGGCTTGCAGTTTGGCTCTGGTCTAACTCACGAGATTCCTCCATCCACATGCAATACGTATTAATCTGGAGCACGTTTTCTCCAACCTTCCAGCAAGCCGTTTAAAAGGCGTAATGACTCTGCTGGCCACTGTGCCTAGTTGTTTGTTTCGAGCGCTCCCATGCTTGTTCTCCCCATTCTCCGCGCGCAGTTCCTTAGCTGTTAACCTTTGTTATTTCCTAACCCCATCATCATCATCATCATCATCAACAACAACAACAACAACAACAACAACAACAACAACAACAACAACAACAACAACAACAACAACAACAACAACAACAACAACAACAACAACAACAACAACAACAACAACAACAAGACACTTGTAATAAACCGAAATGCTAACGATGCTGTAGGAATATTGTGTTAGTTTCTTTCACAATTCATTCTTTCTTTAATTATACTATTTCTTACCTGGCATAATAACCATTCAGGAAAAGGTTAAATTTATTGTCTTCATTTCGACTATATATTAGGAATGCATTATGTGTTATCGCATTTGCATAAGATACAAAAGTAGATTCACGATCTGACTGGGTTGTATTGACCCAGAAACACGTTGTGATAGCTGTCATATCAGGCACACCAGTGACTTGGACGTAATCATTTGTATTGAGTCTTGGAAACTGCAATTTGTACCCAGGACCTGTAAATGAGGTATATAGAGCGTAAGTTTTGTTTGACACGGTGGAGGTTTTTCTTGCCAGTTTTTGGCTACATTCTGACATCTCATCTCTTTATACCAGTCGTTCAATTCTGACACCAGAGTGTCCTATCAAGAAGTTTACTCGCCATTTTACATACGAATTGGGTATTTCATAAATGAAACTAGAGGGCAGTATACCTCCACCAGCGGGTTATTGGAGATGTTTAAAACGAAAACGAGCCATCCCGCTAACCAGGCTAGCTCACGAGACCAACACATGCATGTATGAATAAAATGCTTGATTGCACTCGTACCAAAATTATGCCAAAATATTTGCATAAAATAAGGATAATGAGCGCAATCAAGCATTTCTTCTACACGGAGAATCTTGCAGTCAGATTTTTATTAATTTCTCATCCAAATTTCGACTAAATTCAACCAAAATTTAATGGATTGGTCGTTGGTCTATGGGCAATGAAAATCGGTGCAATAGTTTTTTAGATATTCTGGCGACAGACAAACAAACAAACAAACAAACAAACAAACAAACAAACAAACAAACAAACAAACAAACAAACAAACAAACAAACAAACAAACAAACAAACAAACAAACAGACAGACAGACAGACAGACAGAGAGACAGACAGACAGACAGACAGACAGAAAGGGGTAAAAACACAACCTCCTGGCGGAGGAAATGACTAATTTCAAAGGGCCATTGGTTTACAGCATTTAAATACTGTTGGATTGTTACCCTCGATAAATAGAGATGGCTTAATATCCATAAGGCCAATTGAACAGAATGGATTTGAAAAATAATGAGGTAACTATACAAAAATAAAGTTAACACCAAAGCAAAGTACGTACATGCATGTTTCGTAACATTATTATACTTACAACCGCACATTCTCTCGTAAGTGAGATCCAGTTCCTTCTTAACATTTTGGCAGCAAGTCGATTCAGCCGAGCTATTCGGTAACCACACGAGGAACAATCCAAAGAGAAGTCCCATAAACATGATTGCTTTGTTTGACATCCTTCTGCAAAAAAATATGCACAAAATTTAAACAACCGACACTTTCTCAGTTCTTTCAGTGTACAAGCTGTCGTGATCCTCAGAAAACCTCTGAGTCCTACTCTAGACGGGAGCCTCAATTGTGACTTGTGTTGAAGTTCTTAGCTGCCAACTTCACAACCAAAATTGTAAATTGAACTGATCGTGAACTGAATACGATCAAGTCACCCAACAACTGTACTGTATAGAGGATTTCTCAGGAACATTTTACAAAAAGTTTTTACACAAATTGGCCTAAACTTGATTGTTGCCGGTCCATTAACAGAAATCAAGATGTCATATTTGCAATGCCTTTCAATCTCGCCTTAATTTTGACCATGCATACTTCTGTACAGGTTTCTGGTATCTCTTTTATGTTTCAATGTGATCTAAAACCGTTTTCCGAGTGTTTCTAAAACAATTGTTACGACAGCAAACTGAAATATGCAAACATGACTTCACTAACTCCAAACTGAAAAGCCCTAGACTTAAGGCCTGGCCAAACGCTTTCAACATTTCATTCAACATCGTTCAACATTGTTGAATTCAACATTGTTGAATTCAACATGTTGAAAGCGTTTGGCCACCCCTGTTGAATGATGTTGAACGTTGTTGAATGGTGTTGAATGATGTTGAACGAAATTTGAACATGTTCAAATTTTCAACATTTCTATTGTTCTCAAAATGTTGAAAGGTGTTGAACGCATTTGGCCACATTTCATTCAACTTTGTTGAACAGAGACATGCGCCATGCGGGATATTGTCGATTCCAGCTTTGTGGTAGCCCGCGTTCAATTAATTGTCATTCATGAATGTTGAACGATGTTGAATTCATTTGGCCACTCGTGCTTTCAATATTGTTCATCATCGTTCAACAATGTTGAATGATGTTGAATGCGATGTTGAAAGCGTTTGGCCAGGCCTTAACAACCTTTAGCAAAAGATACAAAAATGTAAAAATGTATTATTATATCGCATGGATTACTTCTGGTAAAATCACGCGCTGTGATTGGTTGCTGACGGGGCAATATTTCTCCGTAATGCCCACAGGCATTATGAAAATTGTTAATGCCCTACGATTGGAAACAAACAAAAAATCCTAATAAGAAACTTTTATTGCCGAAAAACGGCGAAAATAGATGAAATAGACGGCGATGAACATTATAAAAGTAAATTCTATTATCCAGACGAGAAAGAAACAGTTAAAGGAAGTTAAACGAAGTTAAAGGAAGCGAAGACAAAGAAATACAAGATTGATTTTGAAATAAAAAGTGCCATATAATAAACTACTTAATAACCTCGACCGTTCGGTCTTTACGGTAAAATATTAAACCTCGGTCTTGAGCGTATTAACCTCGCTATCGCTCGGTCAATACAGCAAGACCTCGGTTTAATATTTTACCGTAAAGACCTCACTCTCGGTTATTAAGAAGTTAATAACGAATTGTCAATCATCTCTGAAAATGTTTTGGATCTCAAGGACGAAAGCTCAGTTGTTAAAAATGTTCAGATATATATGGTGTATAAGGTATTAAACAAATGAAAAATAAACTTACGTTTCACGATTTTCGATGCAAAGTTCTTGGCAACTTATCTTGCAGGTGAAGGATACTCTTCTGTAGCTTGCAGAACTGCTTGTTTTTTTTCAGATTTCGTGGCGTTTATATCTGTTCTGCTGTATGCAAATCTACGTGATGTTACCCAAGTATTGCGTGATCTGGTTGTCGGAAAAGCCTTATAGTCATGCATGCATGCGACGGAAGATGCTATATATATCCTATTTCCGATACCCCTTCCGTCGCCCTTGATTAAGGCTCAAAATAGCACGAGAAATTTGGTGTTCTTTTAAGTATTTGAAAAAGTCATCACAGCATTTTGTTCTCAGAATTGCACCTAAACCAACTCCTTTTTAGTTAGCAACGTTTCGGACAGTTTTAGCTGTCCATTAACAAGCTAGCTCATCGGAAGCAATCGGAATGCAGCAGAGGCGTGGCTACCGTTATGTGCGTATGCAAATACGTGCAGATGTTATCCAAATATCGCGTGATATCGTCATGCTTGTGCGTCATTGCGCAGACCACAATATAGGTTATTTTGGAATTACACTCGACTTTTAAAGGCAAGTACGTGCAGATGTTATCCAAATATCGCGTGATATCGTCATGCTTGTGCATCATTGCGCAGACCACAATATAGGTTATTTTGGAATTACACTCGACTTTTAAGGCCTGGCCAAACGCTTTCAACATTTCATTCAACATCGTTCAACATTGTTGAATTCAACATGTTTAAAGCGTTTGGCCACCCCTGTTGAATGATGTTGAACGTTGTTGAAAGGTGTTGAATGATGTTGAACGAAATTTGAACATGTTGAAATATTCGTTGAACACGCGTTCAACATTTCTATTGTTCTCAAAATGTTGAAAGGTGTTGAACGCATTTGGCCACGCGCCATGAGACATGCGCCATGCGGGATATTGTCGATTCCAGCTTTTGTGGTAGCCCGCGTTCAATTAATTGTCATCCACGAATGTTGAACGATGTTGAATTCATTTGGCCACTCGTGCTTTCAACATTATTCAACATCGTTCAACAATGTTGAATGATGTTGAATGCGATGTTGAAAGCGTTTGGCCAGGCCTTTAGCCATCTTTCGGTCAAGGCCAGTTCAAAATTAAACAATAGGCGAATTTCAGGGTATTGCGCGCGCATCATTTTGCAAAGGAACTGGCGGGCTCTTGGCGGACTCCCCACAAAGTAAGCAACGGCAAACAGACTTGCTAGCAAAGCCAACAACAGCAGAATAACAGTGTTAAACATCCAGAAACTGTATCTATACTTTGTTTATTTTAAACAGTATATGTTTACTTTGAGTGGAACACACCAGTATTTTTGGAAAATGATGCGCGCGCAACACCCTCGGCTATTATACTATTATACTCGCCTATTATACTATTACGTCTGAAATTTATATTTTCAATTACATTTTATATATCTCTTCATCCTTAGGATTTACCAAAGCAAATATTTTTAGTCAGCAACGTTTCGGACAGTTTACCTGTCCATCATCAAGGTTATATTTGGCTAATCATTATCAGCAGAGGCGCGGCTGCCGTTACGCACGCACACACACACTCTTGTGAACTTGAAATCTGTCCAAAAATTAATTGTAAATATATATTGAAAAATCGTTTAATGAGAGTAAATCATTGGATTGAGTTGAACAACATGAGATAGTGAGATAGATGCATTTGAACATTTTCTGAGTTTCCAAACGGGACTTGAACTCGCAACTTTCTGATCGCCGGTGAGACACTCTCCGTTGAGCTACTGTGACTCAGATGATTTGAACGTAGGTTGAGTTCGATGTATGACGTTATACCGCTATGTCCGAGTATGATAATAATGTCGTAATACATGTTGGTAAGAGAAGAGACAGATATGCCATAGCTCGGATATGAGAGTTGAGTGAAAATGTTCTTCGCGCTATTTTAGACCGAAATATTTTTGAGCTTCCTTGAGCGCAACTTGAACCCACGACCTTCTAATCACATGCATATATTAGCAGTATTTATTTTTTAAAATAGAGTGCTTTATTGATTTTTCCACCACTAATAAAAACGATAATCTCACATGTGTGATTCATGATAATCTCAAAACTCGAAATAAATTTCATATTTCCGCACATCCTATGTATTATTCTCTATATAATACATCGGAGCAATTATAAAATACCTTTCCACTTTTGAATGTGTCTTTAGAGGCACAAATACAATTAAGCCAGGATTCCCTTAAAACTCTTAGCTTGCAGAACTGTTGCTTTTTGCCAGATTTCATGTCGTTTATATCTACTCTGATGTATGTAAACGTTTCGTGATGTCATCCAATGATGATATCGTCATGCTCGTTTAGCTCCAAATACAATAGCTGCTTGGCTGCCATGACGTCAAGTGCAAACCAAGAATTTGAGAACGTCGTCACAGCATTTTGTTTTCAGAATTGCACGAGAAATCATGCTGTTACTCGATGAATAACTTGGGTGTTTGCATAGTGATAAATTGTATAATAGTATAAGCAAGAATAGACAGACCGACACACACACACATGCACAGACCACACACATGACCATAGGCGTACGGGCCGGGGGGGGGGGGCTGGGGGGCAGCTGTTGATGAATGGAAATGTTGCTAAGTCGGGCAAATTTTCAACCTAAGTCGGGCAAAAAATATAGGAAAAAACTGAAAAAATAGGATGAAAATAAGGAAAAGGTGGTTTTTTTTTGTATCAAAAGTCGGGCAATTTCCGTTTCAGTCGGGCAAAATTTTCTCCGCCCGTCCCCCAACCCCCCCCCCCCCTATAAATTTGTGCCCGTACGCCTGTGCAACTGACTGTCCGACGGATGGAAGAACAGACGACATGCATACATGCAGTCGGCCAGATCAACAAGCATGTGAGTATAGACCGACGGATGATGGACGGACAGACAGACAGACAGACAGACAGACTGACCAACGGATGGACATTCAGATACAGGCATCGTGGGACATTGTAGGTTTTGCAATTTTTAGACCAACTATAGTCACCTTGCTTTCGAAAACATGTTTCGGCTTGTCAGCTTCTCTATTTCCCCTGTTCAGTACAAACGTCATCAAAGTGTTAGAAATGAATGTGCATGATTGGTTGTTGAGTCACAAAATATGATAATTGTTATACGGTATACATGCATGTAGTATTACAGAATCATCCTCAGAGAAACATGAGAACATTTTTCCATGATTTCTTACACTGCTAAAGTCAACCGAAAAATTTCAGCGGGATTTGAACTCGCACCTTCGAGATACTGGTCCGTCGCTCTACCTGTTGAGCTATCCAGCCGCACAGCGGTTGGAGGCGATGTGGTACGATTGCGAGTTTGGTCTGCTTGGTGTAATGCAGTTTGGTTGCTCATATATTGTATAGCGTTGTAAATATGCCCGTAAAGTTCGGTTGCTCATATATTGTATAGCGTTGTAAATATACCCGTAAAGTTCGGTTGCTCATATATTGTATAGCGTTGTAAATATACCCGTAAAGTTCGGTTGCTCATATATTGTATAGCGTTGTAAATATACCCGTAAAGTTCGGTTGCTCGTATATTGTATAGCGTTGTAAATATATACCCGTAAAGTTCGGTTGCTCATATATTGTATAGCGTTGTAAATATATACCCGTAAAGTTCGGTTGCTCGTATATTGTATAGCGTTGTAAATATATACCCATAAAGTTCGGTTGCTCATACATTGTATAGCATTGTAAATATACCCGTAAAGTTCGGTTGCTCATATATTGTATAGCGTTGTAAATATACCCGTAAAGTTCGGTTGCTCATATATTGTATAGCGTTGTAAATATAGCTACGTACGTACCCGTAAAGCTCGGTTGCTCATATATTGTATCGGGTTGTAAATATACCCGGCGTAAAGTTCGGTTGCTCATATATTGTATAGCGTTGTAAATATATACCCGTAAAGTCCGGTTGCTCGTATATTGTATAGCGTTGTAAATAATTATATACCCGTAAAGTTCGGTTGCTCATATATTGTATAGCGTTGTAAATATATACCCGTAAAGTTCGGTTGCTCATATATTGTATAGCGTTGTAAATAATTATATACCCGTAAAGTTTGGTTGCTCATATATTGTATAGCGTTGTAAATATACCCGTAAAGTTCGGTTGCTCATATATTGTATAGCGTTGTAAATATATACCCGTAAAGTCCGGTTGCTCATATATTGTATAGCGTTGTAAATATATACCCGTAAAGTTCGGTTGCTCATATATTGTATAGCGTTGTAAATATAGCTACGTACCCGTAAAGCTCGGTTGCTCATATATTGTATAGCGTTGTAAATATACCCGTAAAGTTCGGTTGCTTATATTGTATACTGTTGTATATATGACATATACTGTGCGATCAGAAGCTTGTGGGTTTGAGTGTACGGCTTGGGAACTCAGATTTTTTTTGAGTACACACAATGGAATGTTTTACTCTCATTGAGGACTTTTTCATAATATATTCAGAATTAATTTACAGACAGATACCGAATAACTGCATGGGTAAAATAACTAGAAGTGAAGATATATATATATATATATAAAATGTAATTGAAAATACAAATTTCAGACGCAATATTAAGTACAGTTATATTTTTAAACTGTAGTATATAGGCCTTGGCAGAATGTTCGCAAAAAGTGGGCGTAATTTGAAAATGACCTATTAATCCCCGAGCCCGGGCGTAGGGCCGAAGGCCCGGAGCCCGGTGAGGGTGCTAATCTCGACATGCGTGTAGTCCACTTTACACGCGTGGAGAAAAAGCGAGGGAGACGAAATCTGGAAATAGTTTATATATATATATATATATATATATATATATATATATATATATATGTATAGCACGGTGTCACGCGGTAAGAATAGTTGGACACTGGTGACCAGCGACGAAGAAAACTATAAACTCTCAAACAAATAGTGTTTTGCTTTCGTTTATTTAAACGAAACGAAATGAAATGGAGCACGAAGAAAAGGATACAAACAACCCGTTTAATATATCTTGAAGAGAAACCAGAGAACTTGAAGAAACCAAACGCCGTATGGTAAACAAAAACTGGTTTGAAGACACTCCGTGAGTCCATGGTCAAATTAATCATCTTAAAGTGGTTTAATAACGGTAGGATTCTTGTTGTTTTCAAGTTTTCGCTTAACCTAAACAATATTCAGCTTCACGTTTTCGTGCTTTCCCTTTGCTCATCCAAACCATAAGTCAGCTTAACTAAAGCTAACTTAAAACACTACCTTTAAGGCTTATATTAACTGTGGTGGACGTGCATGCACTTTTTATTATTAAAAATACTCATGGGCTTTGTTGGTTTTCTTGGCTGTGTTTCGACTGAAACGTCTTTTGAATTCTTCTTTCTGAAATCCGATTCTACTGAATTGTTTTTATCTCAGACTCTATTATAAATGTAATTTTCTGAGCTGTTAATTACTTTTAATACTGCCTTTGCAAAATGTACATGCATAGAGAAGCCATTTAAAGGCTTGCTAAAATTAATCCCTTTTGAAACCTCCTAAAAACAATATATTTTTTACAACCAGAATTTAATAATGAAATCTAAATTTTGCTTTGATATGTTCAACTTTCATTAAATGATTTAAATCAGTTTTCTCATCCTATCGACCTATCCATAAATTGTATAATTTAATATCCCAAGGATTTAACATCATTTGTTTTTATATCTGTTTGTTTTTGTATTGGCTGTATATTAGGAGTGCTTATTTTAATCAGGGGGTGGGTGGGTGGGTGTTTTAAAAAAGAATGTAAAAGCGGGCGAGGGGTTGTTGCGTTCATGTATTTCTAGTAGTCTGAGTAATTATGTTGTCACGAGAGAGATACAACGACGATTCCCTCCAAGCAAAAAAATCCTTCTTGCAAAACAAAAGGAATGAATAATTTTTAGTTCCAAGATTAATCTCAACACCGTCCATCCTTCTTTATGCAACGCCAGTTTATAGAGCCGGTTTTCCACTTGCGAATAGATTAGCGCGAATCGAATTTTTCTGTTGTCTTATGAGCTCTCGGTTAGTGGTGGCGGGTGATGCGTGCCAAAATTAAATAACAAATTTGGCAATGATCATGCAACATTTGGCTATCGGTTCTATTTCAGTCATAGCAGCAATAAGACGCGTTGGTCGTGGCGGCCGTTATGCACGCATACACATGTGTAAACTTGATATCAGCAGAGGCCTGGCTATGGATCGTTTTCACTCACTCACGTTGGTGGTGAAACAATACGAAAATGTTTGAATAAGAATAGTTTTAAATTCCCATAAGTAAAGATTGTGAACCAATATGGCCACCATTTCATTGTTTCTGTGCACCAACAGGGACTTTAAGATGCTAGCGGGATATAAAACGCAAAATAAGTTTTACAATTTAAATAATAATAATGGTCTTTATTAATGAGAATAATCAAACGTTTATCTTTACAATCAAATTTCTCCTAAGGATTTTTCAACGTGGCCGTGTCGAGGCATATCAAAGGCGCATTAAGCAGCCGCCATGCGACACAGTTCAGACCCACTGTTCAGGCCAGCAGAACGTATTGAGTCAGAAACGTCTGAACAACAAGCAGAACGGCTACAAGTGGTTAGACAAAATATAACAGAGCGTATTGAGTCTGAAACGTCTGAAGAACGAGCAAGAAGGCTCGAGCATGTCAGGCAGAATTCCTCAGAGAGAAGAACCCAAAATGTATATGTAAAACAGGCACAGGTTGACAGTCGAAAAGAGTATGTTCATGAAGGGGGGTGGCAAAATGTTGAGAGTCCTTTATATGAGCAACAGTGGGCTAAAAATGAAATGCAGAGATTTCACACTGCCCAAGAAGTGTTAGACCATCGACAGTGCACTGTTTGTAAAGAAGCCTGGCCAACCAAGCAGAATTTGTCAGTGGAAAACTACCTGTGCAATCGATGTAAGAGAGATAAGAAATCTCCAAAAGTGTACAGTATGGAGAATGACATGGATCCAGGTAATGTACCACAGCAGTTAGAGGGGTTAACCCAGGTAGAGGAGATGTTAATTGCCAGGGTCTGTCCCATTATGAGTGTGTACAGGAAACGTGGTGGGCAGAGAGGGTACAAGGGACATGTACTAAACTTACCCCAAGATATCCAGAGTTTCTTATCTAGGTTGCCATGTCATGTAGCTGATTTACCTGTTTTGGTAATAAGAAGACATGGAGTGGATAACACACATCGAGACTTCACTGTTCGTCGACACAGAGTTCTTGAGGCTGTGTTATGGTTAAAGACCAACAATCCTTACTTCAAAGATGTAGAGATTGATCGAGAGGCAATACAGAACTTGCTCGAAAATGGTGTCCCAGAAGACCTCAGGTATGTCGTTGAACCAGATGTACAGGTAACAGCTCCTGAACAAGAAAATGAAGGACCACCACAGGAGCCAGTAGGTACTGATAACAGTGTTGAAGAATCTCTTGTAGGTTGTGGGAGCTGCTCATTCATTCCTCACCGACAAAGGCAGAGGAAGGAAGCTGATGCAATTCGAGAGACTGTTAATAATGAGAAGGATCCATTAGACTGGCCATCTACAGAAGGTAATGCAGTGAATGAGTTTAAGACAGATGGTCTAGCTACAATGGCTTTTCCCACATTGTTTCCATTTGGGAAAGGTGATCCAACCACAAGGGCAAGGCAACACGGTGTCACTTTGACTGAGGCATTTAAGCACCTGGAAAAGTTTGCCGAAGAGTTGCCAAATGGTGAGTATAGATGGAGGTTTGCTTCCCACCCATGTTTTCCATACTGGGCACTAGATATGAAGCAAAGACATCAACTATTGTCGCAAGCAAATATTTACTTACGTCAACATCCAGCTGATGCCAACTTGACCATGGAAGAGCTAAAAGAGATGGTCAATTTGATGAGTGGTAAGCAAATGGCAAATCGATTACAACGTTATGTGTCTAAGGTGCAAGGTACAAACCAGTACTGGTATCAACGCTTGCAAGAATTGCTAGCACTAATAGAGCAGAAAGGTTGTCCAACTTTCTTTTTTACATTTAGTGCTGCTGATAGTTACTGGCCAGATCTGCAAAGACTGCTGCAGACAGGGGTAGATGCAACAAGGTCACAACGAGCACAAGCTGTGATTGACAAGCCCCATTTAACAGACTGGTATTTTAAGCAACGCCTCGATGACTTCATCAGGCATTGATTGAAGGGTGTTTTGGATGCAGAGTGGCATTGGTTCCGCTATGAATATCAGGCCAGGGGAAGTATTCATGCACATGGGTGTGCCCGGTTAAACAACGCCCCTGATATTCCATTGTTACGAGCTCAGGCTGCCCAGGGGTGGGGTTACAGCCAAGCTGAAACAACAATGTCAATGGATGATTTTGATTTCTTTTACCAGGATGATATTGCCCGTGGGAGAGAAGCCGAGAGGCAGTTAGTGAGGTGAGTAACCTAAATTCAGTGGAACAGTTACTGTATCGAGGTAAAACCTTACCATTATCTAATATTGTTAATTATTGAACATTCATATTTTTTATGATTATATTTAAAATACCGGTAATTGGCTTTTGGACCACTTAAACACCATTGAGGCTCAAATGGCTTATCTAATTCAATGTTAATAAAAAAACAAGATAACATTGGAGGGCATTTATGACAGAGCCAAGAGTGACATTAATTTTGTAATTATGCACTATGTACTTACAGTATTTATTTTAATTTATTATTTTATAGATATGTTGACTGGCTAGTGACAACAGTCAATGGGGAATTACCTGATGAACAATGGCAAATTCCTGAGCCACATCCATCAGCTGTCAGACCAAGTGCAGTTGAAAATAGAGATGGTGACTACCATAGATTGGTGAATACTGTGGAGAGGCATACAAGATGCAGCCCAGCCTACTGCTTGAAGCAGAAAGGTTATGATGTTCCTGCAGAATGCAGATTTGGTTTCCCAAAGCCAATCGAAGAGGAAACAAAACTGTGTTATGAGAAGTTACCACATGACAAGGTGAGTACAGAGTTGGTGACAAAAAGAAATGACCCTAGATTAAATTCACATAATAGGGTCATGCTTGAGAATTGGAGAGCTAATGTTGATTTGCAGGTAATTGTTGATCAGAATGCTTGTGCTAGATATATGGCCAAGTATGCTGCAAAAGGAGAGCCGCGGTCAAAGCAAGCATCAGAAATTTTGCAATCTTGTGTGTCTAGATTACATAATGATGATCAAGTATCTTCAGCAATCAAGAAAGCAATGATCCAAGTTGTTGGAGATCGTGACATGGCATCACAGGAGACAGCACATATGCTACTGAGCTTGCCTTTGGTAGGATGTACTTATAACTTTGTTACTGTGTCTTTAGATAACAGTAGGAGAGTTGTGATGGATACTGAGGACCAAGGTGATGAGGTCTTGCAAAAATCCACAATAGAAGATTATGGTAAGCGTTCAACTGAGAATAGCAGGTATCATGGTTTATCTCAGTTGAATTTGATGCAGTATGTGTCACAATACAAAAGAATCAGGTCTGACATAAGAAAGCGACCAGTACCATATATTGTGAGGACCTTTCCAAAAGTGTCGGCAAACCCTCATGGGCCAGATTTTGGCAGGTATTGCAAATTTCAGTTGATCAAGTTCAAACCCTGGGAGGGTGAACCATCAAATGCATGGGACAATAATGATGAGAATGATGAAATGTTCATCAACACCTATTACATGTTCCTTGAAACTGATTTTGTTTCAGAGAATGTTTTAGGTCATGAGGAAGAGCGTGACAGAGTTTTCCAACACATGTCAGGTGAAGGAAATGAAGAGGATAGTAATGATAGTAACACAGGCAACGATAATGATGACGAATATATGGCCAACAATCCAGAAAATGAACTTGATGACTGGATGCTGTTATGCAGATTAAACCAACGATATGAGGAGTTGGGTGATCAGTTGTTGGGAGTTGGGAACGACTGGTATGCAGCTGCACGAACAGTTCCAGTCGAGATGCTCATTGAATGCCCTGGGTGGATCTACCAGCAGAGAAAAGATGCAGAAGAACAAGGGCAACGACATAATGTACAAGTGAGCAATGAAGTGCCCATTGATCCATCAACCCTAAATGAGAAGCAACGACTTGCATATGATATTGTAATATCTCATATGCCAAATGGTGAGAAACCTGAGCCAATCCACATGATTGTGTGTGGTACTGCAGGAACAGGTAAGACGTACCTAATCACTGCTTTAAAACAGGTTTTGGGTGACAGTTGTATAATAACTGCAACAACAGGTATTGCAGCATTCAGTATTAATGGACAGACATTACACTCTGCTGCACAACTTCCTATACGTGAGTATAAAGACCTACAGGGTGAGTCGTTGCAACGCTTACAGTTAAAACTGGAAGGTAAGGCTTACCTCATTGTTGATGAAATGTCAATGATTGGTCACAAAATGTTGTCGTGGTTAGACAATAGATTGCGTGCTGGCACAGGGAATGAAGATAAGCCGTTTGGTGGTATTTCAGTGATCCTACTTGGTGACTTTGGTCAGTTGCCACCAGTGGGTGACCGTCCATTGTATATTGCTGGAAATGGATCCACTATAAGTGATCATGGTCATTCATTATATCTTTTGTTTCATTCTGTAGTTATTTTGAATGAGATTATGCGACAGGCTGGTGAGAATGCTGAGGCACAAGCATTCAGAGCCTTGCTGATGAGAATGAGAGATGGACAGGTATCAGAAGAGGACTGGCATCTCCTGCTGCAACATTCCACAGCTAATATTGCCATGGATCAGTTTAGTGATGCTATTCGGTTATACTTTGACAAGAAGAGTGTTGCTGAGTACAACTATGAGAAGTTGAGAGGCAATGGACAGGCTGTGGCAAAGATTCAGGCAAAGAACTCTGGCCATGGAGCATCAGCAGCAACATCTGATGAAGCTGGTGGCTTAGAAGCAGTGCTCTTCCTGTCTAAGAAAGCAGAGGTCATGCTCACATCCAATCTGTGGGCTGAAGTTGGCCTTTGCAATGGTTCATTTGGAGTGGTCGAGGAGATTTGGTTTGCAGAAAATCTTGGACCACCAAATCTACCCGTTGCTGTGTTGGTACATTTCCCTGCCTACACTGGACCGGGATTTATTGATACATGTCCCAAGTGCATACCAGTGCCACCAAAGGTATTTGAATGGATGGCTGATGGGAAGTACATGTCAAGACAACAGGTCCCATTGAGATTAAGGTATGCAATGACTATTCACAAGTCACAAGGACAGACTTTACCAAAGGCTGTGTTGACTTGGGTAAAAGTGAGAGAGTAGCTGGATGTACATTTGTTGCTACATCTAGGGTGAGATCCATTAATGATATTGTGTTTGAGCCAATGACATTTGATCGTTTAAAAGCCATTGGTAGAAACAAAAATTTGCAAAAGCGACTTAATGAAGAGCAAAGGCTGCAGTTGCTTGCACAAGAAACTGCAGGAAGATATAGTAGTCATTAGAAGATATAGTAGTCATTAGAAGTTAATAGATGGCCTGGTGAACTTGGTTCACATGTTGGAAATTACTGGGCACATGTGAAGATGTGTGCTTTCGAGTAATACATATAATCTCGCCTGTTACCTAGACATAATATGCAGAGGCAGATCCAGGTTTAGAAATTTATGAAAAGCATGAATGAGATTAATACCAAAAGCACAATAACTTTTAGTAATTCTTTGGTTTCAGAAAATTAATAAACTGTTCCCATATTTTGGGCTTTTGAGTGACATTTAAGAGAAATACAAAGTCATTAATATTGGTGTGTATTATATACAGTGTACATGTGTGTGCAAAATGGGGGCCCACACCAACCTTGGATCTGCACCTGATATATGTTTTTGAGGCTGGTGCACTGGGTGCAGTCATCAAAACTTTTTGCATGATTGTGCTTTCGAGTGAGAGATTTGCCTGGAGCCTACTAACACTATATGTGTTTTTGAGGTTGGCATACCTGGGCACAGTACTTTGGATTGTGCTTTTGAGGTAACAAGAAATGCCTGCAGACACGGTGGTGTGTAATCTTGGCATATGAAAAGTCTGTACCTGGGTACATTTAACCTGTTTCTGCCAGAGTCTGTCAAAAACAATACTCCATGATTTTACCCTGTCTAAGACCAGATTATGTTACTTGTCGAAGAGTTACCTTACACAGCATAGGCAGCAATGGTTAATGTGCTTTCGAGCGTAGACTATAATGTGAACAGGCCAAATATTATTATTATGTTAATAGTTACATAAAATTACAATTATCTTTCGTTCTATTCCTTTTTAAAACAACACTGTAAACAGTACTGCTCAAAAGTAACCAATACAACAATAAGCTAGATCAAACCAATGATGGACTCAGTTTGAAACTGGAGTTCAGCTGGACCATTAATATATCAAACTGATACTGCATATTTATGTATGTTAATGACTGAATTAAGATACAAATTACCTGTTTCTTGCACAAAGCAGCAACTTGACCATTGTTGAACTGCAGTAAGTTCAAAGTCAATTTGACTGTTATAGGATTGATTGTATGAAGTAAGTTACTTCTCAGCAGTACTGTATTTATATAATTAATAAACAGTAACAACATCTCCAGAACTGAACAAGAAAGTACTAAATCAAATATTTGAGAATTTCAGTCCACTGTTATCAAGGAAAACTCTTCAGAAGAACTGCCTAAAGAATTTAATTAAGGTAAATGAACAGCTGGTGCAATACCATGCATGGTGTTTTATACATCCATTGGAAAGAGTAGGACATTTCAAAAGAATGTGGAATTATTGAAAGCCGTACTTTGATGATGTGTCCTCTATACTTCGTGATATTTATTTCTTAAATCTTAACATAGTAGTAACACAGACACTGCACTGTTTTTACTATTACAGATCAATAAAAACCTCCTAAGGTCAGGAGCCAAGCTCCCCAGTGCTTAGTATTAGATCATAAATTGCCTCAAACATGTTCCAACCAACCATGTTCCAAACAACTCGACTGCGTCTCGTGGGCCACTTTTTTGTTCTTACCACGTTGTGACGTCATCTGTGCATCTATAACTGAACAGACAACGGCAAAATGGAATCTACTTGTTAAATCGTCCAACAAAAAAAAAACACGTTAATATCTTTATGAGATGTTCAACGATGGGTAGAATGTTCCAAGGCTTTTATAAATGGCGAAACAAAATGTTGATCATCTCTCGCGAGAAACTCGCGTGGAAAATACGAGCAAATTCGCGCGCTTTTCGCTATTTTTAAGATACAACTTTCTTTTCCCGAAGAGCGTGTTAGAAAATATGTGAGTACATAAACTTTTTTCACAATTTTAACGTAATAGATCTATACACGGCACTTTAAATGCCTAATAAATTACTATTTCTTTTAAAAGAACTTCAAGAAAATTTTAAGAGAATGGAGGTAATGAATTGCTATAAACATACTGTAGTAAAATATAAACCAAAATGTGTTGTAAAAGTTAAAAATATAAAAGTGGTTACAAATTTCAGATTTAACCTTAAATAACAGTAATGGCATACTATTTGAGCTTGTGTTAATATAGTAGAAAATTTGTACAACTATTTAAAACTAACTAATTAACTAAAACAAGTGGAAACAATATTAAAACATGGTGTTTTTATCCCTTTTATAAACCACTACACTACAAGGAGGCAAAAACAACTGGTGAGTGTTTATATTGTAGAATAAAAATATTTTTCAGCAAAAAGACATATAAGCAAATTTTTGCGATAATTATAAATAATATATAGTTATATTTCTCTATACCTTTTTGGTGGAAGTAACTCATGTCACTTTCAAAAATGTCCAAATGGAGGTTCATAGTGTATTTTATAACAGTATTTTTGTGTTTTTATAGAACAAGCAATGGACACCCTCCGAAGCACTGAATCGTTTGATTCAGTGCAACTAGATGAACAAGGTACAAATAATTGTTTACAAATTTAAGAGGAAAAGTTTATAACCTGTCATGTTTTGTCATTGTAGATTACAGCACACATAATCATCACATGTATGGGCTGTTCCCCAATAAAATTATATTACATAAGTCAAAAAGTCTCAATGTATACTTTTAAAGAGCTATTTACATAAAGTGTAAAAGTATTATTGTTCATAGTCCACCAGCCATATTGTAATATACATTTTATTTTTTTTCCCGTTGCATGTTACACTAGGAAAAAAAGAAGAAGAAAAAATGGAGAAACAAGGTAAAATGTTAGAAGTAGAATATGTGTGATATGTATTATGTGTTGGTGTGTAATTCCTACACATTTGGCAGTATATATTCCTACAATCTTTGAAAATGTCTACATGGGAATTAACACTTTATGACACACTATTTTCTTTTTAACAGAAACAAAACAGCAGCCAAACAACAATCAAAAACCAGGTAGGGTGTGAATTATTTTCTTTTACAAATATAATTTTTAAAAAAATAATTATATTATCTTTTTGTTTATTGGATATCTTACTAAAGAGCAAAAAGAGGGCAAAAATAAAAGAAAAGGTAAAATTTAGAACAAACACAAATATACAGTATGTTGATTAATTCTTACATTCCATACATTTAAAAGTGAGAAAAATTAATCAATAATTAATGCTTTGCACTTTTATTTCATATAGGTCTTTGTCACATTTGTAATGAACCTGGCCATAAGGCCTTTCAATGTGAAAAGAGTAAGTTTTTTGCAATATCATCAATATACTGTAGTTACTATGAAACATTGCTGACAGTGAATATAGATTATAGAAGTAATATTTCTCTTTTTCTTTTCTAACAGAATATAACAGAGATGCTAAAAGTACGTTTTACAGTTTTTTTGGTAAATTACAGATAAGGAGAGAAATAATTGTCCCAAATTGCTTGGTATTGCTTAATGGGCAACTACTGGCAGCACGACTGTAATTTAAAGCCCTAATCAAACGAGAACGCAAGTCATCGCAAGTTGGCAGTCACGCTATCTCTGCCAGCCGCTCTGAATAGTTTCCCGAAAATATCATGTACCGTGACAAAGTTAAAACTTGTTTAAAGTGCATATACGAGAATTTTCATTTTTTTTCTAAACATCGGCCGTATTGAGACGATTATAACGATATATAATACTCCTTCAACGGATAAAAACTGCCCGAGATATTTGGTTCTAAACATGGCGAAAATAGGTTTTTTCAAAACATGGCCGGGAGAAAAGAGTCTGAGTCCGAATAAGGCTGATGACGTCAAATCGGGACAAGCTGTATTTGCGACTACAGTTGTTTAGTATACAATTGAGGACGAAATACAACCTCGTACCCAGGGCACTTTGCCTCCACGCCGGGAGGTCGGCGAAAATGGCCCTGGCATCGGCTGGTCGATTCTATAATCTGATTGGCGGTTTAAGAACTCGACTAATTCAGATAGAGTATAATTTATTCATGAAAATTTGAATTGTGATAGATCCACTCTGCAAAGTTTACCCAAAGAATGGAAACGATTAACGATAGCTTTGGTTAAAGTCAAGAACAACATTAGATATATGTTTGTTCATGACATTTACATGTATCCTGGATAATCGTGGGAGTATGAAGAATAACGCTAGCCAGTTGCTTTTATGATAAAGGTTCACATGAGTGAGTCGGCAGAGCGTTAAATATTTCTCATTTATTATTCATGTATACGTATTATACAAAAACAAAACACAAAGACCGCATAAATTTTCTTGCCATAACACCCCAAAATTCTGGGTGTCACGTGACCAGCCGATGCCAAGGCGATTTTCGCCGACCTCCCAACGTGGAGGCAAAATGCCCTGGGTACGAGGTTGGACGAAATACATTCGCGGTGTGTTGTATTCGGATGTTTCAACAAGCCAGACCCTAAAAACGGTACAATACTTCATAGGAAAGTTTAGGATGAAGATTTAATACCAGAAGTAATAGAATGATGCCAATGTTAGGATGTTATTAAAGTGCGAACGCAAAGATACAGTATGGCGCACTGTGTGGTCTAAGCATAAGCATTTCAACTGACCAGACGGTTTCTTCGGAAACATTGTTTTAAAGACAAGAGAAGCCCTATATCCCGTGGCTAAAAACGGCGGATATATTAGAGAAACCTGCTACCCACCATATTTACTGGAGACAAACGCGAAGGAAAGCTTTGAATTGAGACGGTCAAGCGCGACAAGAGGATTGATTCAACGCAACATGAGCAATAATCAACAAACTCGTTGCATGTTTTGATGCAATTATTTTAACAAACACGGACTCCAGGTAAAATAACTTTTTTAGATATTTAGAATTAGAAAGAAGTGCTGCTGAAAAACCACAACCTTGCAGATCATCTGAATACATCGAGCATGAAAATATAATGAAAACAAAACAAGCATATGTCGTTATGTTGAACATCTTGTCAGCTGCCTTAATTCTCGCGTTACATGAACCACTGACTTTTTTCTCGAGCTTTACAGCTATTTACTGTGGTTGGTATGATTAGGGTTTTCTGCGTATTCGTATCTATAGAATAAAGCTACAGTTTGGAAGATCATTAAAATTGTATTCCTGATATGCCAATAAATATTATAATTTATCAATGGCAAAAGTGTTCGCAAATTAGCTAAAACATAAACAGACTCTGGAAATTACGGAAACGGAGATAAATACAGAGTTGCCTACGGATGAGGCTAGAGATGAATATGTTATAAAAGGCCTAAGGCCCAATTATCCTCAGCTGTAACAGATTTACGTAAAAGCTGTAAAGAGAAAAATATCAGTGGTCCCTGCGAGAAGACATGCAGCTGACAAGGTGCTTGACAGGACGATATCAGACTGCTTGTTTTGTTTTGTTTTCATTAAATATTCAAGAGTAGATGTATTTCAAGGGTGTGGAAGATTGGGATTTTTCAGTGGTATTTAACTCTTCTTCGTATTTCCTAAATATCTAAAAAGTTATTATACCGAGGGTCCGTATTTGTGGAAAAAATGCATTAAATCACAATATACAACGGGTTTGTTGATTTCTCACTGCGTGACTCGAATCGCTGAAAGCGCTTCTTGGTGGTCGTGTGGAGCAGATGTGGGTGTGTACTACCATCCATTTCTATACACGAGATATAGAGCTTATCTTGTACTGGAAAACTACTCTTCCAGCCAGGTTTTTTTTTAAGAAAAATTTAGAACTGCACATTTTGTCATACAGTCACAACATGTCATACCATGAAATTTAACTCGTGCAAATGGCACAAATTTTTTCTTATTAATAAACTTTCATTAACTCATTCTCGTCCATACAAATATGGACGATGCGGACTTTAGTATTTCAGTTTGTCTAGTAACGGCAGGCGATTTAATTCTCCATGGGAATGTCCTCAAATGCGATCTGACGAGAACTAGAAAGGGTCAATTTCTATTATAATAATTGGACAATATTTGCATTGTTATAAAAAAGTAGAAAGCTGATAAGCTGCAGTGTGGCACTGAAGTCTCCTGGTCGTTCTCGAATGCTCCTTGAAACCGAAAACCGAAATTTGTATGTGCAGTACAACATGCCGCCGATGGATCAGTGGGATCCTAAACCAGCCGTGATGAGTTGGATGAATGAAAGAGAGCATCGCATCCGAGACCGTCCAAAAGGAAAACAACAGCAATATTTTAAGGGAATATTTTCGGAAGCTTCGAAATCCAAGCAGAAGTTGACAGATTGTCAAGAAGAACAGATACCGGCGAAGAAAAAAAGAGAGAACATTTTAGTTATTGTTAAGTAAAGAAAGTTGTCAACAACAACTATATTGTTAAGTTTGTTATGAGAAAATAAATATTCTGCTTCTGCTTTTGTTATTGAGGCGATATGTATTCCATTACCTTCGATTACTTTAGTTTTCAACTGCACATAATTTTTTTTAGAGTTGCACAAATTGATTTAGAACTGCACATTTTGTGTAGAACTGCACGTTAAAAAAAAAACCTGCTTCCAGCGAAACCGACATACTTGGGAATCGACTGGCTTACACTTTGTGTGCGTTTGTGCTTAACAAGTTAACAACCCAAAGTTGGCGTCTTTCTCTTGCCTCCAATCTTAAACCTTTAGTGTAAGCCTTCCTGTGAAGTGTTATACCATTCTCTGAGTTTATGCCATTAACTGGTTTGTTGAAACACTCGAATAAAACACACCGCGAAGGTATTTTGTCCGCAATTGTAAAGTAAACACTGTAGTCGAAATTACAGCTTGTCCCGATTTGACGTCATCAACCATAGTCGTACTCAGACTCTTTTCTCCCGGCCATGTTTTGAAAAACTCATGTTTGGAACCAAATATCTCGGGAAGTTTTCATCCGTTGAAGGAGTGTTATATATCGTTAGAATCGTCTCAATACGGCCGATTTTTAGAAAAAAAATGAAAATTCTCGTATATGCACTTTAAAACACTCATCAAACCTTTATTTTGTTAATTTGGGTGTTCAAACGACCGCCACAGAAATTCTGACTGCCAACTTGCGATGACTTGCCTTCTCGTTTGATAAGGGCTTAAGAATTAAAATTTTTTCAATTTTAGAAAAAAGATGTTGGAGATGCGGAAAAGTGGGCCACGTTAAGAAGGACTGCGCTTCAAGCCCACGAAGAGGCCCAAAAAATGTTTTCCATAATTGCCAAGTTATGCAATGTTAAATTCATAACTTGGCAATTATAGATTTTTCCTTTCGTTCTTATAAATGATCAACAATAAATGTTTACCTTACTGTTACCTTGTGTGTAAGCATGAATGATTTCGCAGCTGAGGTCCAATATCCAAAACAATCCAAGCCATAAACAGGAGTATTTATTGTATATCCCAGTAGTGATGATTTAGACAAAGCGTAAATACAGAGAAAATGCCATTTTCACCAAAAATGCTGCGAAAAATAGTCTACATAGTATACATATTAAGTGCTCCCCCCAATGCCGAAACCAATCTTGAGCCCACAGTCCATGAATTATGAACATGATTATGAAACATGCACTGAACAGCGGTTCTGCCTGTACTTCATACATATAACGTTATAGTGCAAAACTGCAAATGAATCGAATCGCAAAAATATAAAATATAAATAACGCCGATCACAATTCACAGTTGCCTTGTTGTATTTGTTATATAAACTTGGAAAATGTAGCCGTATTTTAACTTGACAGCATGAGATACATGAACTGTCAAAAGTAAGTTTCTTTTATCAATAATGATTTACAGAACTATTATAAAGTTTAAAAAAATGTTCAAGTTTGTCATTGAATACCTAGTGTGAGGTTGGACAAGCTGTGCGGCGATGGTTTTATGATATTACTGTTACGATTAGTATGCATACATATTTTATTAATAAAACCAATATTATGTGTGCCACAACATGCTATGACTGGCACGCGCGGGCGAGGGGGTTGCGTTCACGTATTTCTAGTTGTAATATAATACACATAAGATAAATATCTGTCATAAAAAAATTAATTACTACATATCTAAATGAATATTATTCCATTAGTCTATTAGCAGCTAGGGTAGTTAAATGAGTCCTTACTTTACGTTTAAAGGTGATGTACAGTCCGTTCTGCGCATGTACGAAACTAATGTTTACATCTTTATTTACAAAAATAATACTAATACCTTATTGGACAGATAGCGAATAACTGCATGGGCTCGCTTGATAACAGACAGCTAAACTGTCCGAAACTAAAAACAGATTTGCTTCGGGTTATCCTAGAAGTGAAGATATATATAAAATGTAATTGAAAATACAAATTTCAGACGCAATATTATAGTTATATTTTTAAACTGTAGTATATAGGCCTTTGCAGAAAGTTCGCAAAAAGTGGGCGTAATTCGAAAATGACCTATTAATAGTCTGAGTAATTATGTTGTCACGAGAGAGATACAATATAAGGACTTTAAGATGCTAGGGGGCCGTTGTGCACGCATACACATGTGTAAACTTGATATCAGCAGAGGCCTGGCTATAGATCGTTTTCACTACTCACGTTGGTGGTGAAACAATACGAAAATGTTTGAATAAGAATAGTTTTAAATCCCATAGGTAAAGGTTGTGAACCAATATGGCCGCCATTTCATTGTTTCTGTGCACCAACAGGGACTTTAAGATGCTAGCGGGATAAAATGCAAAATACGTTTTACAATTTAAATTAATAATAATAATGGTCTTTATTAATGAGAATACACTATATATGGTATTCTTGGTTTTCATCTGACGTCACGTCGGCCATGTTAGGGACTTTAATTTACGACGTCAACCTCAACGACGACGTCATCTAAACAAAATAATTATTTTTTCAAAACAAAGAGAATGAATAATTTTTAGTCCCAGAGCAATCTCAACATCGTCCTTGTTCTTTATACCACGCTACTTAGACCCATTTACACTAGAGCAAAAGTTTCCGGATTCACATTGTTTTTTATTCCCATGAGGATGAAAAACAACTGAATCCGGATACTTTTGCTCTACAGTGTGTATCAAAAAAATTCGAACCCTTAGAAAATGAATTAGCATTCTTTTCAAACAACCTATTGTAGTAGTTTGAAAGCCCTAAAAGCGCTGCGTTATAAATTAATCAGCACATAAGTTAAACGAAGCGAAAAAGCTTTTAAATACTTTCACCATGCATACACTTCAAGTTATCTTAATTTCCCAGGTGTATAAGACCGTGTGTTTTACGCATCTGTGGGTTCAGCGAAGTGCTTAGGGCTTTCAAACTACTACAATAGGTTGTTTGAAAAGAATGCTAATTCATTTTCTAAGGGTTCGAATTTTTTTGATACACACTGTAGTGTAAATGGGGTCTTAGAGCATTTTAACGTCTTCGTAACGACGTCAATGGCCATAAGATGAGAACTGTTGCTTGAGCTTGACTTTAACACGGACACTACAATCATTTTAGTAATACTGCATGGTGGCGTTTTGGAAGTCATTAAACTACCTTCAAATATTTCAATAGTCTATTAGGTCTAGTAGCAGCTAGGGTAGTTAAATGAGCCCTTACTTTACGTTTAAAAGTATAAAACGTTAACAGCAGTTCTAATATCCGCCAGCAAATTATTAAAGGCAGCCTACAATCATTTTAGCAATACTCGGATGGCGTTTTAGAAGTTCTGAGGTCTGTACGGGAAAGTATTTCCCTGAGGTTTTCGTACAGACCGAGCGACGAAGGAGCGATGTTTGCGCGAGAGAAACCGAGGGCAAATACTTTCCCGTATACAGACCGAGAAAACGAGGTTAATAAGCCTTTTATTATATGGCTTTTGGTTTGTTTTCTTATCTGTTTTTAGTTCTACGTTTGTCTTGTCGCTGTTCACCTTAGTTCTTACTTTTGAGCTTATTCGTTTCGCTTCGTGTTTACACCTGTTAAGCTTTTATTTTTCGCGCTTTTAAATAAGAAGTTTTTATAAAATGAAACACTGATGTTCCAGGACGTATTATTGTTCAGATGTTTCCAACGAATATATCTAATTCGCTTTTATTTTCATTCAAATCAACTCAGTAATTTTCCCACCAAAACTTGCAGGTCTTGGTCAAAAATGACAAGTGCCGAGAGGGCATTACGGCTTTTTCCGGACCTCCCAGCAACCAATCAGCGTGCGCCGTTTGGCGTAATGACCCGAAAACAAGCCCAGCCATATAATAAAGTATAAGGGTTAATCAATGGTCATCAGTGCGATAAAGGATTTATCATCGCGAGTGAAGCTTACGAAATGTGGGTGTAAAACAAAAACTCTATTGCTGAAAATGAAGTTATGACAATAGTGAACCGAAGCTAGCAAAATTATATTGATACATAACAACCGTCTTGAGATTTTTAATTTTGTATTTTAGTTTTGTTAGTTCTAACACTTGGTCCACTCCCCTCTTCAGTTCCAAAATATTAGTGATAGCCTGCGAGAAGGCCTGCGAGCAGGCTAGTGATAATGCATCAGACGGTTCCAGCGATGCCCATCTTCCCCCTACCTCTGGGTCAACACAAATCAGCAAGAAAATACAAGATTAGTGAATCCAGATTTACTGAAATTATCAATTGAAATACATGTTACAGACGTCCCACTCCCGTGCATCAATATGCAAATCATTCCCGGGGGATGGGCATTGTCCTGGAAGAGGGCATTGTGCCGGGGAAGGACATTGCTCCGAGGGATGGGCATTGTTCCTTGCTGGAATAGAATATAGACTGACACGTTTAAAGAAAGGCCTGCGCTAAATGTCGCACAGTGGACGAATTTAATTATTTGAATTTTATTCGACGAAACTGCGACGTATAACTCGATTAAATTCGACACACGAATTAAATTCGTTTCGGCAATTAAAGTCGTCTGAGTCAGACGGATAATGCGACGACAATGCGTGTTCGAGTTACACGACGAATTATCGTCGCGTCGAATTAAATGTTTCGCTTCTCTCTGTGACAATTCGGTGCCATGTTTTCAAGAAGTCGTTTTCAGGATCCACGAGTCCAAGTAAAAACAATTAAATTCGACTGAAATTCGACGTTTAACTCGACGTCGCATTACGTCGCATTACCAACGAAGTTAATTCGACAAGTTACGTCGCTTTAACATCTCTGGAAACCTACTTGAGTGGTTCAGCTCTTAAGCCCCGCACAGACGACCAAGTTTTCCTTGACAAGTTCCTTATTAGCTTTCCTTGCTCGTGTGTACGATGAAGAATCCCCCCCCCCCCCCAAACATTTTCCTTGACAATTTATAATTGCTCGTGTGTACGGTTGGACAAGTTTTCCTTGACGGCAATGGTCGCGTAATAAGCTTCGGAGATGACCTTGTCAAGTTTTCCTTGACACTATACACACGAACAATTTTCCTTGTTCAAAAGCTGGCATGACCAGCTTTTTAACAAGGCTCTTTGTCAAGGAAAAACTTGTCAATTTGTGTCGTACATACGAACAAATAAAACTTGTCAAGGAAAATCTTGCCAAGGAAAACTTGGTCGTCTGTGCGGCGCTTTATCTTCAAGACCGTAGACAACGAGTGACTGTTCTTGCATGGTGCCACCTCTTCGGAAAAGCCAGTCACTTCAGGCGTCCCGCAAGGGTCAATCCTGCGACCTATTCTTTTTATTTTATATGTCAATGACATACCTGATGTAATCGAGTCATCGAAAATCTCACTGTTAGCAGATGACATCAAAGTCTACAAGCTATCTCTTTACAAAGAGACTTGTTTTGCATAAACAGTTGGTCAGCGGCCTCTGGCCTCACATTCAACCAAACCAAGTGCAAGTGCCAACGGATAACTAGAAAGAAAACCGCTGCTGTCGAGTTCCCTTATAACATCAAAGACGAGGTCTTGGAAGTCAAGAAAGAGGAAAAGGACCTTGGTGTATGGGTTTCCAGTGACTTAACATGGAGAAAGCAAGTTCTGGATTGTTGTGCAAAGGCCAACAAAACACTTGGTTTTTTGCGTAGATGCATGTGCAGCAGAGATTAAGAGCTCAAGGACCCGTCGTACCTTGCATGTAACTGGCGGTAGTTCGTCCCCATCTTGGGTACGCCACCCAAATATGGTCTCCTCAGTCGATCGAGCTAATAAAACGTGCTGAAAGAGTTCAACATCTAAGTTTATCCTGAACCTTCCATTCATGTGTGAGGAGGAGTATAAAGACAGACTGATCTCCGCAAATCTAATGCCAATTTCATATTGGCACGAATACCTGGATCTGACTTTTTTCTACAAGGCCATTAATGGTCAAGTCACCATCTCTAGCGAAGTTTTGCCAGAACTTATGGTGTCCCACAGGTTGACCAGATCAACTAGACTAAGTAATCCTGATGTAATTTCGTTCCGCTCCCCTAAATGCAAAACAGTAACTTTTCAGCGCTCATTTTTTAATAGGACTACTAAGATTTGGAATTCACTACCAGAGAGTTTTAGGCACAAATCCTCAACTTTTAATCAATTTAAGAATTTACTATTAGCATACTATAATAATGCTTTACTCACCTGCTTTGATATTGATAACCCTGGCACTTGGAAATCCATTTGCCTCAAGTGCAACACAGCCCGAAATCTAACTATCTAACAATAGATAATTTTAGAATTTTTAAACTTTTTATACATTACTTTGTAGCCCACAGTAATTGGTGCAAACTGTTGTGGTGTCCCTGCCTTGTAAATATTTATTATTAATTATTATTAATTAATTAAATTCGTCTGAATTAAAAATTTTCGTTTATTGTGCGAAGTTTAGCGCAGGCCTAAAAGAAGTTGTGGCCTTGTGGAATGTCAATCTCCTCTTATGAATCTAAATGGAGACAAATGTACTGTATTAAGGCTACGTTACATCATTGAGAAATTTGAAAATACAAAAAAAAATTATTTTGCGTAATTAGCTGCCTTAAGCCAAATGCTGAAAGGTTTTGAAAAGTTTATTTCGTTTAAAGCAAAATTCATTAAGATATTTAGCGATGAAAATTGCAAGCAGCTCTGTTTTCCCGCGAAATTTAAATGTTCCAAGGCTTGTTTCTTTCAGCTTTAAATTTCAGCTAAACTGCCGTATTCAAAGACTTTTGTTGAACACGGGTTTTGGCCGATTGTTTTCAAATTTTCACAATGTATCGGAGACAATAAGAGCTTTAAAAGTTTGTGCGGTAGCTATACGATTTTGTTTTCATTTCTGAGTAATCGACTACAAATCATGGTATGCACGCAACTTAACTGAGGTTGCAAAAGAATGCCTTATATCTCAAAAATAACAAAAAAAAGCCATAGCTACCGCACACACTTTTGTAGAACAGCTAGTTGAGTTGCAATTAAAACTATTTTTACATGATTTGATTGAAACTGTAGTTCAACAAAAGTCGCGGCGCAAAGCGAATGCGTTTTCAGAATTTTGACAAAAGAAAACTAGTTTAAATACTTTTCAAAATTGTAAATCAACTGTCCAATTCTACAATCATTTTGCTATAAACTGTAAAAATTTGAATTTGATTGCTTTTAAACTCAACGCGCAGTTGCATTTTCCGCAAAGCACTACTCCAAAGTGTTACGTAACCTTAACCATCATGTTTTCAGGTAGAATGACACATGACATCATCGTATTGTGTCTGGTGTATTGTTCTCAGGCTCGGCTTCAACTCGTCTGTGTCGAATCTGAAAATAAAAATTCATGAAATAGCTCAAGTTTCATGCAGATATCCCGAAGTTTTAACAATCTAATCCATAATTTTAGCCCTGATAACAGAAGGCAAAATTATTATAAGACAAGTAATAGCATAAAAAGAGGTGTTTAGCTATTAAACGTCCCACTCGATGAGGGCATTTTACTAAATGATCACCCAAATCAAGCGGGACGTTTAATAGCTAATCACCTCTTTTTATGCTATTCCTTTGTAATATCATGTTTGCGGGAATTTCTTTTGTTGTCACCTCCGTTGACGTCAAACCGGGTATGATTAGTTCTAACCTGACCTGGTTTGACGTCAACGGAGGTAGGATTAGTAAAAATGAATATAATGAGGTATATTAGTTGTGAGAACAAAGGAAATTCCCGCAAACATGATATTACTTGAAATATATATATATATATATATATATATATATATAGTAGGTAAATGTTCTCCGGATTATATTATTCCCCCATATGAAAATACATGATATGAATTATAGACATACTCCCTTCTAGATCAATATTTTCCTTGCCTGCATGTGCACATCTTGAAAACCCACCAGAATTTCTGGATGTGCACAGGCTAATCTTTTCCATACTTTCAGGATCGTTCTTTCAAAGCTTCTGAGAAGTTTTCAAAATTGACTTACTGGAACTTAGAAGATAAGCCTAGTCCTAGTACAAATGACAAGATAGTGAAGGCTTTACAGTGGATTGATGTTTCGTCAGCGGTAAGTTGATTAATTCTATATGCATTTAAAATAAACTTTTAATAAATAAACTTTTATTAAAATAAAGCATTTGACTAAAGTTTTGACTCTGATTAGGGTTCTGTCTTTCTTTTTATGTGAAAAACAAGGAAAACTTTGTAAAAACAGAGAACGTAGGAGTCTAACGTTTCGAGCGAAGGCCCTTCGTCACGTTTTTCTCTGACGAAGGGCCTTTACTCGAAACGTTAGACTCTTACGTTCTCTGTTTCGGCAGTATATCTATTAACCTTACTATATTTCGGTTGTTGTTTCAACCCTGCCTACGCAGCACGCTACTTTTAAAACTTTGTAAATATCTGTTCATTTTCACTAGTTCGATACCGTAGTTTAAATTAGTTCAAAGTCAACAGAAAGGCATTTTAACGAAATACCAGTCATGTTTGAGAAAAAGGCATTTAAAAAAAAACAAAGCGATCAATCATATGCGTGTACTGCTGTCAAAGTACCCAATCACATGCAAGTACTGCTGATCAAGTAACCAATCACATGCAAGTACTGCTGATCAAGTAACCAATCACATGCAAGTACTGCTGATCAAGTAACAATATTGTCCTGAATTAAGAAAAAAATACCCTCCTCATTAGCCAATAATTATTATAAGTAATAACATGACTTGAGGGAAATTAGCGATTAAATTTCCCCGCCGCCGAGGGAAGGTTTGTGAAAGTCTAAGGGCCGCAAATATTATGATCGCCGAGGAAACTTTGAGAATCTTACCGGCAGGAAATTTACACGGTTGATCAGAGAAGTTGCATCTAATTTTCCCGTGCATGTTGATGAGGGAAAATATATACAAGCGGGAAATTTAGAAGAAGACAAAAGATTTCTTTGTCTTCTAATTTTCCCTCATGAACATGCACGGGAAAATTAGAAGACAAAGAATAAATTTCCCTCTTGCATGAGCGATGAGGGAAATACGAGGTTTACATTCCCTCGGAGAACAAAAGAATCCGAGGCGATCATGGTATTATTATAAGTAATAACATGACTTGAGGGATATTAGCGATTAAATTTCCCGCAGCCGAGGGAAGGTTTATGAAAGCAAAAAAGTCCATGAAGATGAAATTTTAGAAAAGGAAGATATATTACAAATCTTCTCAGAAGATTCCAAATATCCTAAATATGTAAAATCCCCAACCATGATATAGGCACTTTAATAGAAGATTCTGTCAAAATGGTGCTCTTTATTTTGACTTGTCGGAGAGTCAAAGACCGGAACAAGAACACTGGCATATCAGAAAATCCTGGTATACCAATAGCAAGTAGCACCACTGACCCTCTACTGTAGCTACGGTAGCACCCCTCTGGTCCTGCTCCTAAAATTCACCCATTTTGCTAACTCAGCCAATCAGAATGCAGGGTTTATAATAGGCCACTACCGAAGTTGATCTTGGAGGGGCACAGCTTCAAAAGGGCGCTTCATGACAAAGTTGGGGGGGGGCACATGCCCAGTTCCCCCCCCCCCCGATTCCTATGCCCCTGGTTTATTCTAACAATCGATAGTCCTCTAATGACAAACAGCTTTTTGTGTGATTATTGATATCAATTTATAGACAAATGCTATCAATTGATTTCGATTGGCTTCAAGGGTGAAACAATTGATTGGCTTCAAGGGTGGTGTAAAAATACACTTATATACACTTATATCATTGTATTGATGACTTAGCATACCTCCCCCCCCCCCCCCCCCCCCTCCCCCCGCTTGGGGAATATCAGAGTATGTAGATTAAGAAAACGACATAGCCAACGACTCAAACCTTTGTGTTTAGCATTCTCGAGACTGTTCGAGGATATGTTAATAGCCGAGCTCTTCGAAGACATTTCCACATTAATAAAGCGTCTACGAATGCAAATCAACACAAGTTACTGTACACCATAGGTATAGCTCCGTGGTATAGCCAGATCGGATGTATGATCCGTTTTCCATCAACAATACAAAATATGGCGGGAAACAGTCGGCACTTGTTTCCATCAGGTTTCCATCTGCCAGACCGTTGTTATTTTATTTTATAAAATAACAACACAGAAATAACGGTTAAATTTATTTTAAAACAAGACGCCTGCTTAGGCGTTCAATCGGGCTACTGATTTCTGTAACCTTGGCGTAGCCCTTTAATGTACTTACTCCTCCTCTTCTTCCTCTTCTTCCGATTTCTAGATATAGAAAACCTGCCATGCGAAACAGTGCAAATTTTTTGACAAACCGAACGAGGGCTTCTGGGGAAGCCCTTGGTATTCAGTATAATCCGGCGGTTTCTGAATGCATGCAAACAAAGCAATGGGCGATGTGGCGTTCAACGGGCAATGTCGTATTTGTAAATTACAGCGAGCATACACCAGCTGCTTTGCTGTTTTTCGAAGCCTACAATGATGAGATTACGAAAGATAAACCCGAACTGTCTAGCGAAATCAGGAGAGGTATTAAGATGACAATATAGATGACTAGTGTCTAAAGGTGTTTATACAATACCCTAGTTGCTATGCGTGTTTTCATTGGTTGTTGGCCATGATCTATTAGAGGACAGACACATGGTCACGTCAGATCACGTCAGCTGACTTGCTTTTTTCCTTCTTCATGCCCCAAAATCCGGCACGAGTTTCGACAAAGACCTTTTAAATTTTTATTGTATAAAACAAATAGATTCCATTTTTTTGTTGTCTGTTCAGTTATAGATGCACAGAAGACGTCACAACGTGGTAAGAACATCAGTGACCCACTCGACTGCGTCTCGTGGGCCACTTTTTTGTTCTTACCACGTTGTGACGTCATCTGTGCATCTATAACTGAACAGACAACGGCAAAATGGAATCTATTTGTTAAGTATTACATGTAAAACTCAGGTTTATCGGCACCGGCTTCGATTCTGGTAAAACGTCGATTCCGCAGGGCCTTCTGTCCGCTAAATTGTGAACCTGTCGAAGAAACGCGGTATATCTCTTTCATAACTGTAAAGTTTACATGGCATTTTCAAACATATCAGTCACACCACGGTCACACGTTTGCGAGAGAACGAAGTCAACGCAGACACATCAAATTACACATTCATGAAGATTTTATATAGGTGATGGAAAAAATTGTCAATTTGTGATCACAACACTATATGATCGAAACTGAATACGAGTAAAATGAAGGTGCGTTTGTGACTGCGTACGTTGCAGGAAGCATGCAGTGACCGCGCAGTGTGTACAAACAGGGAATTCCCGATTCTGCATGAACAAGTTGCTGCTTTACCCGAGCTGGCTCGACTCTCAACCTGTGTTTACATGACAATTTCTAGCCCTGCTACCCGAGCTGCATTTATTTTTCCATGCACGATACCCAGAATCGCACTTTTGCAAGTACGTTTTCAATTTATAACCTACACACGAGCAAACAGAACCTGTGAAATACAACGTTGTCCAGAAGGAACTTGTATAGACAAACATTGTCGCGTATACGGAGCTCTGACGTTCCAGTCCACCTAGACCGGTCTTAAATAACCGAAATCCCGGTTGCACAAAGTGACATCTCGGCTAGGCGGGCTGCCTTGGTTCTCATATAAACGCAAGATGAAAATTAAATAGTAACAAACGCACGATCTAGTCCGGCTCGCCTTCGTATAAACAAGCCCTTTATAGTGTATATATTAGATCAGCATACTTGCCAGCGACATTATTGATCAACAATTAAGTATATTTCAGTGAACAGCTTCAAGGACATCATACCCTGCGAGCAGAGCCTTCTTTTCCTTATTTCTTCGCTGAGAGAGAGGAAGAAAAGTAGGCTCTGCTGTATTAGTGTTTGGCTTCGTCCAAGATTTAGGACGAAGTAACCCGTTTAAGACCCGTTTAACCGGTTCTCGTTTTGTTTTCTGCTCTGATTGGGACTGGGTTCGAGATTGTAACCAAGCAACTGACATGCATGCGCAATGGAAACCAGTCACGAATACAACAGAGCCTACTTTTCTTCCTCAGCGAAGAAATAAGGAAAAGAAGGCTCTGCTCGCAGGGTAAGGACATCAGGAAAGCGAAGAAAGAAAGCATGAAGAGTAGCATTTTAGCACACATCAGTTTCGCAAAGCCTGACGGGATGACGTAATGATTGCCATTTCGAAACATAGATAAAACGGGGGGGGGGGGAAACGGAGCCGAAACCTACACTCGTTCTACCATAGGTAGCCCAAGTAAAAATTGATAAATAGTGCAATTCTCCCAAAAAGTATCAACCACCAATCATAGCCACTGGAAAGGGAGAGGGCTGTGAAACTCCGCTGTGAAACAATAGAACTTCCGGTTTGATGTTGAAAATTGCAAACGGCACGATGTCGGTTATGGTGACTTCTAAAAATCCACAAGAAACATGATATTTACAAGTCCAAAGGAGTACCCTTGTATTTCGTTAACAAAATTCGGTAGGAATTCGGTTTTTGACGACCTACGAACTTAAGACAGCGACAGTGCTGTATAGTGTATACTGTAGTCAGTCATTTTTATGACAAATTTTATATTTTACATTGATTCTGCGTTAATTTTAGATATTAGTTTATTCAATAATATGATTGTGTGCACAAAGAAATCACCTCAAAAAGATCGGATTGGTTTTAACAGGACCGTGAGAGTTTTGAAGTCGCGCATTTCTCAAATAAGACGTAAACAAATATATATGGTGATATATTACGAAAGCCGGGTAGGGACTTCAGACTTCAGACTTCAGACTTCAGACTTCAGACTTCAGACTTCAGACTTCAGACTTCAGACTTCAGACTTCAGACTTCAGACTTCAGACTTCAGACTTCAGACTTCAGACTTCAGACTTCAGACTTCAGACTTCAGACTTCAGACTTCAGACTTCAGACTTCAGACTTCAGACTTCAGACTTCAGACTTCAGACTTCAGACTTCAGACTTCAGACTTCAGACTTCAGACTTCAGACTTCAGACTTCAGACTTCAGACTTCAGACTTCAGACTTCAGACTTCAGACTTCAGACTTCAGACTTCAGACTTCAGACTTCAGACTTCAGACTTCAGACTTCAGACTTCAGACTTCAGACTTCAGACTTCAGACTTCAGACTTCAGACTTCAGACTTCAGACTTCAGACTTCAGACTTCAGACTTCAGACTTCAGACTTCAGACTTCAGACTTCAGACTTCAGACTTCAGACTTCAGACTTCAGACTTCAGACTTCAGACTTCAGACTTCAGACTTCAGACTTCAGACTTCAGACTTCAGACTTCAGACTTCAGACTTCAGACTTCAGACTTCAGACTTCAGACTTCAGACTTCAGACTTCAGACTTCAGACTTCAGACTTCAGACTTCAGACTTCAGACTTCAGACTTCAGACTTCAGACTTCAGACTTCAGACTTCAGACTTCAGACTTCAGACTTCAGACTTCAGACTTCAGACTTCAGACTTCAGACTTCAGACTTCAGACTTCAGACTTCAGACTTCAGACTTCAGACTTCAGACTTCAGACTTCAGACTTCAGACTTCAGACTTCAGACTTCAGACTTCAGACTTCAGACTTCAGACTTCAGACTTCAGACTTCAGACTTCAGACTTCAGACTTCAGACTTCAGACTTCAGACTTCAGACTTCAGACTTCAGACTTCAGACTTCAGACTTCAGACTTCAGACTTCAGACTTCAGACTTCAGACTTCAGACTTCAGACTTCAGACTTCAGACTTCAGACTTCAGACTTCAGACTTCAGACTTCAGACTTCAGACTTCAGACTTCAGACTTCAGACTTCAGACTTCAGACTTCAGACTTCAGACTTCAGACTTCAGACTTCAGACTTCAGACTTCAGACTTCAGACTTCAGACTTCAGACTTCAGACTTCAGACTTCAGACTTCAGACTTCAGACTTCAGACTTCAGACTTCAGACTTCAGACTTCAGACTTCAGACTTCAGACTTCAGACTTCAGACTTCAGACTTCAGACTTCAGACTTCAGACTTCAGACTTCAGACTTCAGACTTCAGACTTCAGACTTCAGACTTCAGACTTCAGACTTCAGACTTCAGACTTCAGACTTCAGACTTCAGACTTCAGACTTCAGACTTCAGACTTCAGACTTCAGACTTCAGACTTCAGACTTCAGACTTCAGACTTCAGACTTCAGACTTCAGACTTCAGACTTCAGACTTCAGACTTCAGACTTCAGACTTCAGACTTCAGACTTCAGACTTCAGACTTCAGACTTCAGACTTCAGACTTCAGACTTCAGACTTCAGACTTCAGACTTCAGACTTCAGACTTCAGACTTCAGACTTCAGACTTCAGACTTCAGACTTCAGACTTCAGACTTCAGACTTCAGACTTCAGACTTCAGACTTCAGACTTCAGACTTCAGACTTCAGACTTCAGACTTCAGACTTCAGACTTCAGACTTCAGACTTCAGACTTCAGACTTCAGACTTCAGACTTCAGACTTCAGACTTCAGACTTCAGACTTCAGACTTCAGACTTCAGACTTCAGACTTCAGACTTCAGACTTCAGACTTCAGACTTCAGACTTCAGACTTCAGACTTCAGACTTCAGACTTCAGACTTCAGACTTCAGACTTCAGACTTCAGACTTCAGACTTCAGACTTCAGACTTCAGACTTCAGACTTCAGACTTCAGACTTCAGACTTCAGACTTCAGACTTCAGACTTCAGACTTCAGACTTCAGACTTCAGACTTCAGACTTCAGACTTCAGACTTCAGACTTCAGACTTCAGACTTCAGACTTCAGACTTCAGACTTCAGACTTCAGACTTCAGACTTCAGACTTCAGACTTCAGACTTCAGACTTCAGACTTCAGACTTCAGACTTCAGACTTCAGACTTCAGACTTCAGACTTCAGACTTCAGACTTCAGACTTCAGACTTCAGACTTCAGACTTCAGACTTCAGACTTCAGACTTCAGACTTCAGACTTCAGACTTCAGACTTCAGACTTCAGACTTCAGACTTCAGACTTCAGACTTCAGACTTCAGACTTCAGACTTCAGACTTCAGACTTCAGACTTCAGACTTCAGACTTCAGACTTCAGACTTCAGACTTCAGACTTCAGACTTCAGACTTCAGACTTCAGACTTCAGACTTCAGACTTCAGACTTCAGACTTCAGACTTCAGACTTCAGACTTCAGACTTCAGACTTCAGACTTCAGACTTCAGACTTCAGACTTCAGACTTCAGACTTCAGACTTCAGACTTCAGACTTCAGACTTCAGACTTCAGACTTCAGACTTCAGACTTCAGACTTCAGACTTCAGACTTCAGACTTCAGACTTCAGACTTCAGACTTCAGACTTCAGACTTCAGACTTCAGACTTCAGACTTCAGACTTCAGACTTCAGACTTCAGACTTCAGACTTCAGACTTCAGACTTCAGACTTCAGACTTCAGACTTCAGACTTCAGACTTCAGACTTCAGACTTCAGACTTCAGACTTCAGACTTCAGACTTCAGACTTCAGACTTCAGACTTCAGACTTCAGACTTCAGACTTCAGACTTCAGACTTCAGACTTCAGACTTCAGACTTCAGACTTCAGACTTCAGACTTCAGACTTCAGACTTCAGACTTCTGCTCGCAAGCTAAGTTTGTCAGCCGTTCAAAATAAATAAAGAGGTGAATGTATTGAATTTAATATTCATGCCCCTCAATGGCCGCCGCTTAAGGGCTAATTTACATATCATAGTCCTTATAAAATGGCATATTAAAATGAAAATTCTGCTGATTGAGTATCTCGCCTACTATTTGCCGACCTCGCTATATGAGCAACAGCGATTTTTAAATTATTCCCTTCCTTATATTTCTATAAATCAGGTATACCTACGATCCGTCAATGACTATATCTCTCGAGCTATCGTTTGTCAGTTTGAGCCTCCGTCAATCATGGTGAGTTCAAAATGCCCATTGTCTTGTTGTCATTACAAGTCGGGCAGTTGTTAAATTAGAGGTATACAACTTCAGCCAATTTGGTCAATATGTGATCTATTACATGCAAGATAAAGATTCCTCTATCAACCCTGGAACATTTGACCAAAGATGATTTTGAAAGTATCAAACAAAATCCTACGGCAGTGGTGCATGATCGGACCTACTTATTTGTTTACTATTTTCAACATAATTTGGCGGATCGTAGATATACCTGATGAAAATAAATAGGTTACTGAATGATTGGATAATGGTTGTTTAGATCTCATCAGGAGGTCAGCAAATAGTTGGCAAGCTTATGTTCAACGTAGGCCGCATTACGCTGCTCAGCCGTGAACACAACGTCATAATGAAAATATTGTTTTATTTATTTTATTTATCAAATAACGATATTCTTTATGTCCTCGTGTTTACGGTTGAGCAGCGATAACCCGGTCTGCGTTGGACGTCGGACGTCGAACGTCGTGTGTATATATATAAACGTGACTGTACACGTAAGATTCGGTTCGGTCCGACAGTGTTTCAAAGCACATACTACGTCATCAGCGACGTTTATAATCAAACACAATTAACAAATCGACTAGTATTCTCGGTAGAGACACAATATTAAAACACCAAACAACAGAAATAACAATCAAGTGCTCGTGCCCACGGTGTCCACTTTTAAACTGTGTTTACGGTTCAAAAAAAAGTCTATACTATAGGCGCCTGTAGGAAACGTTCCAATTGCCTATATGTACCAACAGAGAACTATAGACAGCATGCTTAAAAATTCTTATTATAACATCAGATAATTGATAAGCTCCGCCAGCAGGGTAGCTTACTTTAATATTCCTGGGGCTTTTATTCATCCATTTTGAGCGGCTATTAACAAACTCCTTAACTCCGAACTCGAAGTCCGAAGTCCGAAGTCCGAAGTCTGAAGTCTGAAATCTGAAGTCTGATGTCTAAAGATAAGTCTGAAATCTGAAGTACAGTCTGAAGTCTGAAGTCCGAAGTCCGAAGTCCGAAGTCCGAAGTCCGAAGTCCGAAGTCCGAAGTCCGAAGTCCGAAGTCCGAAGTCCGAAGTCTGAAGTCCGAAGTCCGAAGTCCGAAGTCTGAAGTCTTTTTTATTAACTTTACAATCATTAAATATGATTGATGGAATAGACAAGAGGGCGTAAATTTCATTTTTATGTCTAACCAGAGCATATAACAACAATAACAAGAACAAAAGCTAAACTAAACTAAGTTTAGTCTGAAGTCTGAAGTCTGAAGTCTGAAGTCTGAAGTCCCTACCCGGCTTTCGTAATATATAGATCGGCGTTCGGTTTCATGATGGACTTTATTGTGACATTAAAATGATCATGCCTTGAACATTACAAAATCGTATCAAGCGCTAACTCATGCATAGCTCACTCAAATAATTCACACTCTGGCATTGTGAGCAAATTAGCCGTAGCGCGAACTATTTTCTCCCCGCCGGACTATAATTATTGCAAACAAACATTTCTAAGATTCTCAGCTACAAAAATCCGGGAAAATATTCCCAGTGATTTAAAAACCCTTTCTGTTTCAATGTAAAAAATATTAAGTCACCAAGGTTGATCTGAATTTCATTCTCGTATTATACAATGTCTATTTTGCTACTTCGACACGATCTTAATATTTCATCCTGTGCTGATCCCCAAAAGTTATTAATATGTAAATATAGGCAGTGATTAAACTCGAAAGCTTTATACTTTAATTACACTCTCACATATGTATATTCTATCATAAAATATTTTGTTTTATATCTAACTCTGATTTATTCATTAATCTGAATAGCCAATGTATCACATTAGTAGTTGACTCACATCTGCCCCCCCCCCCCCCCCCTTCCCTGAAGTCAGAAAGAGACTAGAAAAATCGGAAAAAATTAACAAAAAAATATACGAATAGCAACCAGCTGTCAGCTGCGAATAGCTACGTTGAAAGAATGTTTGTGTTTATAGCTATGATACTCAACCTACATTTCTGGAACCCTGGTTCTATTTCTAAGTAATATTTAAAACACGAGCAGGAGTGTTTTATCAGATTTAAAACCACGAGGGCGCAGCCCGAGTGTTTTAGATCTGATAAAACACAGTGGCGGATCCAGGGGGGTTACGGGGGTTGCAACCCCCCTGGCCTATTATATATGGTTATATTATATATAATATATAAATTGTATTTAGTGTATAATATAGCGTATAAAAATCACTATTTCTGATCCTAATATTGTCCCCAAAATGCAGGAAATAGCATTTCAGGGTATCAGAAATCAAAAATTTTCCGGGGGAGCATACCACAGGACCCCCTAGAGGTGTCAACCCCCTCTTTAAAAAAATCCTGGATCCGCCCCTGAAACACGTGAGTGTTTTGAATGGCTTCAAAAACGATTCGTTATTGGATGTTATGTTCATTAGTATTATTTATATAAAATTGTACGTTCATTAGTATTCTTTATATAAAATTGCATGTTCATTAGTATTCTTTCTGACGTCAAGAAGTTTTATGATAATATAAAAATATGTTACAATATTGACAAAGAAGCCATGCACAAATTACCTACCTTATCCTTTTGGTAGTATGCTTATATTTTTAACTTTTGTGTCGGACTCTCGGACCAGTCCAAATATTTCAGTGTTTTCCCGCTCTTTTTTTGAGGTGCGAGCTTGGACGCCGCGCATGCGCAAAACGTTTGGCAGCGGTGTTACCACATGTAGTCGTTAATTTTTGGATTTATGTGTACAGAGCAGGGCGCTTATATACTGGGCGGCGCAACGCCAGTCAATTCGCTGATCGACGTGTGATGCGGAAGTAGACTGGCACGAACGAGTTTTGAAGAAAATTCGAGCAAAAGCAGCAATTCGTGTATCCGAAGATTATCACTATTTTTTCGTTAAGTTTTTCATGTGAGAAGAAATTGATTGGATTTACAGATAAAATATTACTTCTATTACTGCAGCAGTATGTATTTTGTGTAGAAACTTGTGTCAAAGAGAATTTATTTTGGATAATGTCCATGCCTTTTAATGCCTTTCATGGAGGCTAAACTTCACCACGAGCGCACTGTATGTTCTTCTATTACCAACGGCCAGAGATTCAAGTATGTTGAAGTTTATTATCTTACTCTTGTTTGTTAAAATTCTTGTTAAAATCGGAGATGATCATTTTGAGATATCGTGGCTGAAACTCGACCCTTATCAATGCTTGATTTCTAGCTGTTTAACCTTTCAAATTTTGTAAGAAATATAAACAAGACGTGTTGTTTTGACATACGGCGATTCTCTTTAACTGTGTCATTGTTATTCCTTAAGTTTCCGGACTGTTGAAACAAAATGATTGTAATTTCTAAACAGATTCATTTCTTTATTCGATCATAATACGAGTTTTTGGAAGTATAGTCGGCGCATTGTGTGTTAAGAAGTATCATTTTCATATTTGGTAGAAATAAAACAATTTGTGATTGATCATTTTTTTATTTTGACCCTGAAACTTGGTGTACTGTGTGGAAGCAAGAGGTTTCTTCTATCGAACATTGACCTGTGCTTATGCATGGCGTTTGCAAACTTAAAAAAATATGTCGCGTCAGGATTGTAATCTCGTAAGCAAGTTTCAGCAATTTTCAGAGTAAAAGAAAACTAACCTTGTTACATATTCTTCCACGTATATAAAACGAGCTAAATCCTCAAAAGAACTTATTTCTTCAATTGGTCAAAGCACGGCCTTATCTATCTTATACAATACCAATAATTCAATTCATAAGAATCAATTGTACTTGCTCATGAAATTTTCTTAAGAAATTTTAACTTTGCTTTGCTGTTTCTGTTAAAAACAACCTAGGTCGAGCTGTTATCTGAAAGCGATCAACCTGCAGCATTTGTTGAATCTATACCAACCAATCTTCAACAGAAGATTATTAGATTTACAAACTGTAACATGTTAATTCAAGGTGTATGTTAAAACATTACATGATAACTATCAAATCCTAAATCCAAGAAATGAGTACCAGTTCTAAGCATACTCAATATGATTATTATGCCTTATTGCCTCTTTATCACTGTCAACTGTCTATCAAGTGGTTGAGTAATTACTCTCTGACAAGCATTTTGCAAAAGTTTTCTTCAAGTCAACTGCTTTCTTCTTCACCTTCAACTTCATGAAAACAAGCTTGAAAGTCTTGAAATAACTCTGGGATGTACCATTCACAAATTCTTATTTTAAACCAAATTTAGTGGAATCCAATGCTGGTGCTAGTGCCAATGTAATAATTTTTTTATTTATTTATCTGCTTTGTGTAAAAAATAGTTGCCAGAGTTTGTAAACAGTTATTAAATTTTTAATGAAAATACTTGAACCAGTTGTACTCTCAATGTTGAATGCGTTGATACCTTATCTTCACTATTAGTGTCATCCAACTCAAACTTGAAATATTTTTTAAATCCACTTTGCTAGCCATATTTATGGTTTTGTTTTAATTTTATTTTAATGTTACCACTTACTAAGGAAAAGAGTAATGTTATCAACCATTGTAACAACCGCTGACCGGTGAATATCAGTTACTCGTTGCCAGGCCCCCCATCACACGTCGATCAGCTCTCCCATTCCCGTTGCACCGCCCGGTATATAAGCGCCCTGGTACAGTGTACGCAAAATTCCCATTGGCTAACAAAAGTAAACATGTCAATCAGATTATAATTGTAGCGAATAATAGCTAGCTACTTGACTTTCCTATTTTTGCTGTGTGGCAATAAGTTAAAGCCGTACTACCATATTAAAAATGCCACAGTTTTGACAAAGGTTTTAAAAGCATGAAAATTGAACAAAAGCGAACTTGAGGCCATTAAAGCGTTTCATTATTTTATCGCCGCCGTGTGTACGGATATACTGCCGTTATTGTTTACATAATGATTGGCACCGACACTTTTCGGATTGGTTATGCAGTAATTTGACGGGTTTTGAAAAGGATTATTATTAGATATTTTAAAAATGGGCGTATTTAAAAATGTATGACTACAGCCGGCTTAACTTCAATAAACAACAGACATAACAGCTATACAAGACAATTACGGCTTCTTTGACGATTCGACTTCAACAAATATATACACACACTACTGCTTCGACTTCAGATGTTCGTCACTATTACGTCATTCGTCATAAATATTATTGTTCACGTGCGCGGCTCGTGAACGAAACATTAACAATTATCGGTGAATAATAACCGAGACGAAATCGAGGATATTAGTCATATTACTCACTGATATCCACTGAGCCTGAGGTGAATAATTGTTTTAGTATAAATAAACATTTTCGTACTTTTAGGAACAACATTTTCTTTAAAGTTGTTAATTTCCTCGTCTGGCGGCCATTTTGAATAAACACTGTAGGTGATTATCGAGAATTAGTCCGAAGTAGCTTAACTAATCACCGCGCGCGATTTTCTATAATCACCTGTGTTTTATACTAAACAGCCGAATATTTGAAGACTGACCTCGCTTCATCATGGACAACGTGTCGGACTGGGTGTCAATTAATAAGGAAGATGCTAGCGAGGCTATCGAGCATATAAAAGAAAACGGCGTTTCTGGAATTGGCGATTTCTTCAAAAGAAAGCTTGGAAAATGGAAAGATGTCGAGATCAACATTGGCATCACCGGTGATTCAGGAACTGGGAAATCCAGCTTTATAAACGCGATAAGAGGGTAAGATACTGAGATTTTTGCCGCTCTTCTCTTTGCCTTGGCTTTGTTTTTCAATTCTACGTCGTGCTTGTGTACCAGTAGAAGTGTACCAGCAATTCTACTTCTACAGTCAAAATGGAAATACCTTCCCACTTCTTCTTCTGTAGTTCGTTGCGTATTACTGTATTTCTGTAGCCGCTACCGAAGCCTGAGAATTTTTGTTGTTGAAAACTGTACAAAAATAGTATAATTTAGCTTTAAATGGCATTTAATCATAATACAATGGATGTTTATCCCAAATCGATACCAACAGACGAATATACATCAAGAATTGGCGACTTTTATCGCTAGACTTTCCTCACGCTTCAGTAGCGGCTACAGAAATACAGTAGTAATACAACCAACTACAGAAGCGGAAGTCGATTCAGTGTTTTATTAGGCATGAACAAGCTGGTAAACATAAATTTACGATATATAAGAGTGTATAAGAAAACGTATTTTAGACTTATAGAACATAATGTAACGCTAAAGCATCTTAGTTTCATTTCAATAACAAAAGTGGAATTATTAAACAGTGTATATTTCCAAGTAATTGCTTTCTGATTATACAATCTTTCCTAGCGGTTCTATAAGCCCAGTTCAAACGTCGATCCTAGGCAAACTGGGACGTCGACGGCAATTTAGCAGAAACCACGAATCATTACGTAGTATTCAATACTTAGGTATGTTTTTCGACATCCAAAAGCTTTATTAGAGTTCTAAAAAAATTTTGTCCCATAGTTCGAAGTCAAACTCAACTAACAGGTTTAATACGCAGTTTCACGAGTTGACGTCGTCCTGGAGACGTGAAAATGATCTGAATCACGTTGTATGCAGAACGGGGACGGCGTTAGGATTACTCTTGGGACTAAAAGTTATTCATTTTCTTTGTTGTGTGAAGAAAATTCTATTGTATTAAGGACGTTGTCCTTGACGTTCACGTTGTATTTGCTTAAGCTCCCTAATTTGTATGTGGAACGGGGACGGCGTTAGGATCAACCTTGGCACTAAAAATGATTCATTTTCTTTGTTGTGTGAGGAAAATTCTATTGTATTATAAAAGACGTTGTCCTTGACGTTCGCGTTGTTTTTCTTAAGCTCCCTATTTAATATTAAGAATAACTGGAAATGTTTATTTATTACCGCGCCAAATTCTGGGAACGAAAAATACATTAAAATTTATGCATTAGGTTTGGTTCATGAGAAGTTCGACGTCTGAATCAGTTGTCGCTCCTAATCCAAACTGAGTCGAAATTCTCGACTGCTTGAGTTGAACACTTACAACGGATTCAGGTTGAGCGTAACGAGCGTTTATTAATTACGACAATAATTGTCGCGTTAGTTGCAACTGACTAACAATGATTTTGTGGCAAGTTGAAAAAAATTGTTGTAGACTCCAGTTCTACTTGCTGGAACCTGCTGATTCAACTTGCAACAAAATCATTGTTGGAAACGTCTTAATTAACTGTTGTAACTATTAAATATTAACACGACAATTGTTGAACGCTCAATCCGCTGTAATACCGTCATTTGCAATACTGATTGAGCAAGCACAATTGTTGCGGATGATGCTAAGATTTAGTGAATGCATGTGGAAGGACTTACGAGAGTGGAAAGACGCTTTCTTTAAATTTACGAAGAAACAATCGACAAAATACCAGGGGACCGAAACAGACAGGCGGACAAACAAACACACAAACAGACGGACAAACAGACAGAGGTAAAAACAACCTGGCAGAGGTAATGAACATAAACACATTTTCTAATTGTTTTCAGACTTGACGACGAGAATGGAAAGGCTGCTAAAACTGGTGTCACGAAGACCACCATCGAACCCTCTTGCCACCCCCATCCAACCAACTCCAAAATACATTTTTGGGATTTACCAGGAATCGGCACTCCCAATTATCCCGATCTGCCAACCTACTGCGAGAAAGTCGAGTTAGTGAAGTACGACACGTTTCTCATCATTACAGCAGGTCGATTCACCAAAAACGATCTCGAATTGGCAAGGAAAATCCGATCGATCGAGAAGAATTTTTTCTTGATACGCACCAAGATTGACGAAAATTATCGTGCGGAGCAGCGAAAGAGATCGTTCGACGAGCGAGCCATGCTGGAAGAAATTTTAGACGCCTGTTCCGAGAACTTGGCAGGTCTACTGGACGATAGAAGAGATATATTCTTAATCAGCAACCATCATCCAGCAAAGTGGGATTTCGCTCGGCTGACCCAAGCTATTCTTGATGCTTTTCCGATGCGTCAACGAGAATGTTTAACCCTGTCGCTCAGCGTTCTCACCAGTCTTTCGACGGCCATTTTGCAAAGAAAAATTCAGGTTCTCAAAGGTCGAATTTGGAAGGTTGCTTCGGCGTCCGCTGTTGGTGCGCTCGTTCCACTACCAGGTGTATCCATCGCGGTTGACCTAGTTCTGATCACCAATGAAGTCAGTTTTTACAGATCCCAACTTGGTCTTCCCGAAGAAGACACGCGCGAGTTCGTATTATTGAAACCTGAAAACCAAGAAAGAGTTCGCAAATTCTTCATCAAAACCTGGGTGCAAGTGGCATCGTTCATGGCGGCCTATTCTTCGCAGACTGCCATCGAGGAAGCTAGTCGGTATATTCCAATCGTAGGATTCGCTATAGCTGGCTGTATTTCGTTTCGTTCTACATATTCCTTCCTCCAGTACTGTTTGGCAGACATGGAGAAAACAGCAATGTCGCTTTTAGAAGACGTCGCAAGAAAATCGGTCGACGATTTTGACATTGACTAAAGGAATGTTTTACGTAATATTTCAAATCCGAGTTAGTGTTTTAGGGCCTGTTTATATGATCCCGGTGTACCAGGACGTACCGGGATCTCGGCTTGTAGATAATTTACTGTTATTTTCGCGGTTGCGTTTATATGGAGACCGCGACGTCCCGGTGTACCGGGATCCCGGTTGAAGCAACCGAGATCTTGGTACACCGGGACAGATTTTTTCCCATATAAACGCGACATCCCAGTACACCGGGATGAAGTTTACTGAACTACAATGCTTGTAACTTTGAATATTACGGTCAGGATTTCGTCCAAACGGTCAGGTCTAAAGACAAAACACCGAATAAAAGTGAAATAACTTCTAACATAGTAGAATTAGGGTGAGTTTTTGCTTTTTTGTCCATTTCCTTAAATTCCGGCGCTTTTTGACCCGGGATGAAATTCATCCCAGTCAACCGGGACATCCCGGTACACTGGGATCATATAAACAGGCCCTTAGACGTGGTTTATAAATCCTATGTGCCGTTAACAATAGCGAGGCGCAGCCTCGCTATTGTTAACGGCACATGGGATTTGGCAACCAAGTTTAAAACACTAACGAGGATTTGAAATAGCTTCTCACACATCATTAGATATTCATTGCAATGAGGGCAATCACAACAGACTGGTCGTCAAGCGCTTGCAGAGACAGGGAAAAATTTTGTTTTAAAACATCCAGGAGTTTTGGTTCGCAAGACGTTGGATTTAGTGGATAACAAACATTAGATTATCTTGAGCAGCAGGATCAATTTAGCCATGACTGATACTGAGCAAGGAAAATATAGATGACAATTGGAATAATGTAGAACTTTACAAACTAAAGAAGACAGAAGATGTTAATGGTCGATACCGGAGAAAACAAAGCGTGAGGTGACTGTCTTGTACACTTTTATATCTATATAATATTATGAAAGGTAGATGGACGTTTAAACTTCATTACTTCAATCAGTCTGCAAGCAACAATCACTGTTTTAGCGCTTTTCGTAGGTTTCTGTCTGTCGCCGAATAACTTAAATTGCACCAACGTAAGTTTGGTTTCTTGTTAGTCTATTTTACTTGTAATATATGTATCGCATGTAGTCGTTTATATTTTGAAGCGCTGTTAGGTAAGAGAATCTGTTGTATTTGGAACTGGTTTCTATAGCGACAGAAAACTGTATGGGAAATGATTTCTAAAACAGTATTGACATTTTAAATTAACATATGTGTTTTCCCTTCAATTTCCTTCATCTTCTAAGCCCTGCCTACTTGAATTAATTATAGACTGGTTTAGACTGGGTTTCTAGGTAAGTACATGTGACGTAAATCAAGCACCCGGATTGGCCGAAATGCTATGAATATCTAATGATGTGTGAGAATGTTTTTTCTATATCTATAGTTGTTATTGTTTGAAATTGCAATCATTATTAATAATATACGTTTTGTATGATCGATATTGCGAAAATACAGATGCAGAAGAGACTTTGTCAAATTGGCAAGTGTTTATTCAATGGTTTTTCATGGAGTTTATTTAACTGACCGCGGTGGCGTGCAAAAGCGCGGGGGATTGGGGAGCAATTCGCTCACAGAAAGATCGGAGATGCCTGCGGGGAGGCTAGAGTAAGTCATCGGCGGCGTAAGCATGACTAATCAACCATTAGTCGAACTCGATGCCAGGGACAGGGTGCATTCCGCGTGTAAACTTCACGCCGAAGATACTCATGCCTTTCAAAATGTCACGCCTAGCATAGGCGTAGAGTATGGGGGGGCTGAGGGGCTCGAGCCCCCCCAGAAATTTTACAGGGGGGGCTCAGCCCCTGCGGAAATTTTGCTGAACTTAATTGCTGTAACTATACTAACTAACCCTGAAACCCTTGATGTTGCAAAAAAAAGACAACATTCATACACAGTAAGTTTATTTTATTCATAAATTATTTGTATTTATAGGCAATTATAGCAGATTCGTTAAAATAAGTTCGCCATATATTCAAATATTCAAGAATATATAATAAACCCGCAATTCTTACAACCGCCTGCCGCACCCTTCCCGGTGTCAAGCGAAATTTATGACCTCTGCGAAATACCTGACCAAGCGTGACGGGTCATGTATTTCGCGCCTGTAGGCGCGAAATACATGACCGCTTGCTAAATACATGACCGCTTGCTAAATATCTGAGGCCTGGGTCGAACCATAATGGCCGTCGAAGGAAACGAATTATCTAATGTTTATATAATATAAGATGTTTATAATGTATCGTATCCACCTCCGAAACTGGATTTAATTTGATATTGATGAAGGACGATGGAAGGCACACCTTATCAGCCGAAAACAAGCCAATAAACTATCTGCTCTCATATTGTCATTTTTTTTCACCCACAGTATTTGTCAGTACTGTATATCACCTACTGCAGTACATGTTCTTTCAATCATGATACAGTAGATCCTTGATACCAACACAACAGTCAACTATGTGTTATGAAATAATACACATCTCTCCTTGGATCAGTTGAGTGTAAACTGTAATGGATTATGACCAATGAAATTTATAACGCCATAAACAGCCAGGGTGAATTTCAGAATTCTCTGCACCAAAGATTTTCAAACATTTATTATTTGTGCGCCAAAAAACTAGAAAGCTTGCGCCAAAAAAACCTGCACCATAACTATGAGCTTGTCAATCTGTGCCAAAAACGTGCGCCAAAATTTTTGAGGTAAATGCTCTGCGCCAAAGATCTTGGTCAAATACCCCCTCAAATTCAGTTTGGATAAACAGCATGAGACACTCTGAATTCAGAGTGAAGACAGCTTTGCCCCATAATAAAGAGTCATGGTGATTCATCATTCACACATGTTTTATAAACAGTTGTGCAAAACAACCACCACATACATAATCGGAAAAGTGGTAGTAATTTGTATTTTAAATAATAAAATTATTTCTCTGCTTTTTTCAATAATTACTATGAAAAACCAAAAGTAGCCACCCTTCTTATCACAAAAAACCTTCTTTTGTGATAATAATTTCTAGTAGAATTATAGTTTTAGGTGTAGGGTTGGTTAGACAAGACAATTTTTATTTAGTACCATATTTACATAACATATATAGGGAGTAGGTACAGTATATACAATGATGAGCAAATGTAGCTCTCCACGTGCTCCTAGACCAGGCACTTTGTTATTTTACTCTGTAAAATGCAAGATGGTTTTACTATTTAAGAGAGAGTCTTTAGGAGTCCAAAGGGTTAATAAGTTCTGTTCAAGCACGAATTACAATATAAGCTGAGAAAGATCATTATAATATAAATATATCCTGTAGCTTTGCAAGCCACATTCAAGAAAGCTTATAGAAATCTTAATGCTGGTGCCAGTTGTTCAAAGGTTGATTAGAGCTAATACTGGGTGAAATGTTTTATTTCAGTCCATTCCGACAAATATGTAGTGTTATAATTTCAAACTTCACTAGCTTACACACAGGATGTACTTTGTACATGATTTCCGAAATAGGTGTGTAGGCTAAAAGTTCACTTGATAAAAAACCTTTACCACTTATCAATTATTATGCAGTTGCCCTGACAAGAAGTAGCTTAACTTTCCTAAGCAAGTCCAGAGAATTGCTCTCAATATTTAAATAATCCAGGATTAACCTAATTTACTTTTGAATAACTGGGCCCAACTGTATAATTAAATAAATTACTGTTAACAATAAAAGTTTTGGGAAAGGGCAGTTGAAAGTCAACACCAATGCAGCTACCATGAAGAAATTGACCACGTCAGTCACAACCAAGCCAGTCTTCATTGTCATCTTTCCTGCAGATTTTGCATACAGCTGTATTTCTTCCACTGCAACAAAAAAAGAATTGCATGTACATGTAGTATGCTGCAAATATTGTTCAATTTAAGACTTTAGTGGTTTATTTTCCCCTCGTTACTGATGCTTATTTGGCATACTGTGGAATGCAATTTGATCCTAAAAATATATACTTCTGTGGAGGGTAAAACAGAATCTCACAGTTGGAAATTAACAATGTAACAAAGAAAAACTATTCTGGCAGTTGATGGCATAACAACAACGTTTTGCAATGGTTGCAAATTAACTATTACACTTAAATTAATTAAAGGACATCTTGCACAGAAGCCTATAACAAAACCAATAACACTTTACGTAAACCAACAATGTTTATAGTGCAAGTGAATTATTTCTTTACACATGTTTGTTCCTAAAAATAATACACTAGTATCGAGACAATCTTTATAAATAATTATAGTATGAATAGTATGAATACAACAGTCTGAACTATGAACTGATCCTCGGGTTATCTGAACCGAGTTCTACGTACCTTTTATTTACAGCTTTTCGATGGAGGCTTGATTGCTGCAACGCCAACACAGCCAGTGATAGTGTCAGTTGTTGAATTAGCCATTTGTTGACAAAATATCAGCGAAAAACGAGAGTAAGGAAGGTTGTAAACGACTGTAGAGATTCAGCTGGAACAGTTGCGAAATATATGAGCCAAAGTCTATCATGCGCATCATCTGCGCATGTGCAAAACCATAATAGTCATGTATTTCGCAGGTCACAAATTTCGCGTTACACCGGCAGGTTAGTTTTCGGACAGGCTTAATTCGCTTAAATGAAGTATACAGCCACCGCGGAGATACCGCTTTGGTTGTAAATACTGTAAACTGAGTGTTTGGCGCCATGAAACTTAAATAAAACTTAAAATGTTGTTTTGAAAATCTAAAATATTTCACCAAATGTGTTCTCAGAATGCTGGAAATGTCATTTCAGAGCCCCTAATTTTAAAAATTTTCCGGGGAGCATGCCCCCGTACCCCCCTAGGAGGTTCGTACCTACGGTACTCGATGTTAGTGTCACTAAGTATGAGCCCCCCCAGACAAAACCAAAACTTTACGCCATGACGCCTAGACCTTCAAAACGCCACGTCAAGATCTTGGCAAAATCCTACGCTATGCCATTAAAGATGATGGGTCAGGGTGCATTGGAAACAGGTCCCCGTAGCAATTTCTGCAATGAAATGGTGATCTTGTGCGGTGGATCGGACTGAATTGTTGCCATTTGTCGAATTTGCACCAGAAAATTTGGATTTGCAGCACATCCAAATTTTCTGGTGCAAATTTGATCGAGTTGGGTTGATCATGAGGTGATTTCCGCGGTATTGGTGAATTCATCAGTAGTTAGTTGATCAGTAATGTTGCTGACAAGGTTTGTCCATGAAGACAGAATAGACGAGTATCTTTATACAGACGGGAGAAAATGTTCAAAATACCGTGTTAATTGACATCAGTACGGCAGTAACCTAGGAAGCCTTGACTTGAGGACTAGAGATACAAGATAGAGCGCACCACATAATATCAAAGAACATATACGTACTGTTTTCCTAGTATTAAACGCCTTGCTGCTTGGTCCAACAACTACGAAACACATGTGGTAGGCACCGAATAATGCAAAAAATATGTTTAGATGTATTAGTCGTCCACAAGTCCCTCTATCATGAAGGTGTCGTATTACATTTGGAAATGTTTAAAAAATGCATGTTTAAATATTTTCTGTTGGTACGATTTACATGAATTCTATATCGGAACCATCGCTTGAATCTGTCGAATTCAGCACTATAGGTTTTGTGGTTTTGTCTAGTCTACTGAAAGTATTAAGATCGTTTAATTATTCGGCTAAACGGGCTTGTTGTTTACACCAAATCGCTTCATGGAATTAAGTACTTCATATAAGACCATATATAGAGAATTTGTGTCGAGCGCCCTACTCGCAAATACATAACACTGCTTAATGATTGCTTCTGAGAGTTTTGTACTTTTTAACAAACAATTAATATGCACACGCTGTTCCTAAGGTTTTCTAGATGTGCGAAGACTGCGACAATATTTGCAGAAATCAGTAGCCCGAGTGAACGCCTGAGCAGGCGTCTTGTTATTAAATAACACACCATACGCCAGTACGCCGAGCGCTCTTGACGTCCACGCGACTACTATATAAGTTATATCAAGTAATAAGTTAGACTCATGAAAAGTTTGACGTTTGGCCTCCAGCTAAATTTATCAATCGCACATAGATATTGTATTTTTATCGAATTAAACGTGTAATTTATTTTGAAGAACAAAGCAATTTTATTTGGAAAATTTGACACCATTGGCGTTGAAGGCTGATAAACTGGACAAGTGTTTGCTTAAGCCAAGTTACTGCCGAAATCTGGTGATTTGACCGCTTATTAAGAACCAAAATTTTACGATAATACCTCTTCACCCAACATTCTGGACTGCGTTTGTTGTTGTCGAATTAGCTCACTAACAGCGGTCAGCGAGGCGTTTTGTCTCTGCTAAAATTGACAAACAGCCGCGTCCCGTGTCTGTCACAACGGCGTAGCCACCCCTCAGTTGAGGAAACTTTCGTATTATAGCGTTTCTACGCCTTGGTTATCAGCGATAATGGTCTAAAATCAAAGAACGAACATACCAGCTCACAGGAAAGTGATCCAAACGACGATTAATGACGAATTCGACAAAACCGAAGCGATATACTTCTTGCTTCGCGAGTTTCGCCATGATTTTAACAAGGATAAATAGGTACGGCCGCGCGTTCGCCGCCATATTGCAAGGGGTGAAAACCTTGACTCCCCTAATAGTCCGAAGTAGCTCAACAAATCAGTGCGCGCGATTTTCTATAATCATGACCTGTGTATTTATACTAAACTGTAATATTGACAATCTATGGACTTTATATTTCTCCTTAAGCCGGTTTTCCACTTGCAAATTTTATCGCGCGAATCGACATTTCTTTTGAATAGATTTCTAATTATTTCCAGCCGAGAGCTCATAAGACAAAAGAAAAATGTCGATTCGCGCGAAAAATTCGCAAGTGGAAAACCGGCTTTTTACTTCGCAGCGGCTGCAGTTTGCTCTCACAATAGCGAAGCGCACAGTTACTATTTATAGACCAAAACTCGGACAAACAAGCCGAAAATGAATCTCGAGGGATTTCTAATGAGCCATTCTCTTTTGTTGGAAATGCAAGAATAAATTATAAACTCAGACAAACATTAATTTGACGTCATCTGTGCGCTTCGCTATTCACAGCCGAGTATTTGAAAACTTCGTCATGGACGCGTCGGATTTGGTGTAAATTAACAAGGAAGATGCTAGCGAGTATATAAAAGAAAACGGCGTTTCTGGAATTGGCGATTTCTTCAAAAGAAAGCTTGAAAAATGGAAAGATGTCGAGATCAACATTGGCATCACCGGTGATTCAGGAACTGGAAAATCCAGCTTTATAAACGCGATAAGAGGGTAAGATACTGAGAATTTTTGTTAGATTTTTATTGCAACTGCCTTGTGTACCAGTAGAAGTGTACCAGCAATTCCACTTAACAAACGTTTGGTTGACGTTCGCGCAAAACGTTCGAACCCGAAAATTTAATTCAGTGTTTTATTAGGCATGATCAAGCTGGCAAACATCAATTTACGATATATAAGAGTGTAAGAAAACGTCTTTTGGACTTATAGAACATAATGTAACTGTATATAACAAAAGTCGGGAATTATTAAACAGTATATTTCCAAGTAATGCTAGTTCACTAACGTCGAACTTCTCATGGGGAGCTATTAGGGACCTTAAGATCTAGGACGGCAACTTCGAGGACGCATGGCTAGAAATCCAGGACACTCAGCGGCAGTGGCCTGTGGGCTCATATTTAGATGGAAATATTAATTTGAAAATTCTGATGGCTAAATATCGATCATTTCGGCTATAAACAGAAGTCTATAGCAATAAATTAAAGTAGAGTTATTCGCTAAAATGTCTAATTGACCCATTTCTTACCCAAATATCAAATTACAAAAGGTTTAATCGTCTAGACAGGCCTGTACACTCATACTAGCTCACAAAAATTGCCGCATAAATTTCGGTTATTATTTCTGAATCCACAGTCACATTTAATAATAATAACAGCGGTTAAGACCCTGGCAACCTAGCAACAGCTCCATAAGAAATGGCGGACAAGAACCCGAAATTATCGAGGAATGCATTGCTTCTTCACGCCGAGTTCAGTATTTATCTTGGCGCTTGATGGATTAAATTACAACGACTCGGCTGCAATAAATCGTACATTTTAAGGTCTTTGTGAACCTATTAAACAACGAAAAAGTGGAACGAACAACTCCGCAAAACAAAGTAACGTTCATCCTGAGCAAATTCAGACGTTCGCATCGTGGACAAACAACACAGAAGCAGCCAAAATTGGAGCTCCAAAATAAGTGATATAGCAGATTAATAGACTTTAAACAGCGAATAAGAGGTATGTTTGTGAGGGGCTCGGGAACCTATTTAGGACGCTCCAAACTTAATAGAAATTGTAGTGCTGAACGATTGTTCAATTTGGTGAAGTTTTGGACGTTCGCATGTCGGAATTTACAATAGTAAATAACCGAAAATGATTGTTCTTTATATTTCCTTAAGAAATCTATTGAAGGACGCCATATTGAATTAATTAAAAAGGGATTCAGTGCGCATGCTTTGCCGCCATGTTGTCCTCGATTTCTGGCCATGACATCCTTCAAACAAAAGCATTCTTCTTGCAAAACAAAGATGATGAATAATTTCTAGTCCCAAGAGTAATCTGAACACCGTCCTCGCTCTGTATACAACGCGACTCAGAGCATTTTCACGTCTTCAGGACGACGTTGACTCGTGGGGTGGATGAGAACTGTTGTCTGAGATTGCTTAACACAGACACTGCAACCGTTTTAACACTTTGAAAATTATAAAACAAGCTTCAAGTATTGAATACAGTAGTCAGTTAACCGTGACTTCTTTTTAATGCTAAAATTTGAATTGCTTTTTAACCGCCGTCGTCGTCCTAGCATCTTAAGGTCTCTATTAAGCAAGATAGGACGTCGAGTGTCGACGGCAATCTAGCAGAAACCACAAATCATTTACGTAGTATTGACTACTTAAAGTATGTTTTTTGACATCCAAAAGCTTTAGATTTCTAAAAGGATTTTTTTAAGTCAAACTCAACTAACAGGTCATCCTCGTACCCAGGGTCTTATCTCCGCTTCCCGGTTTAGGCTGGTCACGTGGCTCCCAGAATCTGGGTGCTAACCACTGACCTATATATATAACTGGACTGCGGGTGCTGGCCAAAAATGTGTCCCCATTTTTACTTTCAAAATGGCGGCATTTATGGGTCCTTCTGCTAATGGTAGCGACCACTGACATGTATATGGCGCTTTTTTACGGACAAAAATACGAAACTACATCCATCGTTGTCCAAGCACATTCATCGTTATTCAAGCCTATCCATCAATGTTCAAACACATTGATCGTTATCCAAACCACATCCATTGATGTTCAAACACACTCCATCGAGGTTCACACCCATCCATCGAAGTTCATAAAACGCGTCCATCGATGTTCAAAAACAATGCATGCATCGATGTTCAAGATCCATCCATCGATGTTGAAAAATAACGCCAAAACATCGATTTTATGTTCCCGCCAAATTAAGCGTCAGCCGCCAAATTAATCGTCTGCCGCCAAATTGGGCATTTGCCGTCAAATTTGACATTTGCCGCCAAAAAGACGCCAAGGCAAAATGGCTGCGAGCTTTTGGCTTCCAAATATCGAAGAGTTTTTTGTTTCACTAATGAATTTAATAGTGGATGGTGGTGAACAGCGTGATACAGTTTCCCGCGATTCTGCTGACTTTTTTGCTCGTTTCAAGAATGCGCACAACAGGTAAAAGCTATAGACTGTTGTGCGCATTCTTGAAACTCATTTGGTTGATGAACATTCTCTGCTGAAACTCTCTCAAAATGTACTTTTAACTCGTGTAAGATAGACAGCAATTGCCTCAGATCGTTGATTATACAACCACGGTCGGGAAACGATTCCTCTATTCGTAGCGTCAAAACTGCAAGCGTTCTTTCATGTTCATCCAAACGACGAGCAAAAAAGTCAGCAGAATCGCGGGAAACTGTATCACGCTGTTCACCACCATCCACTATTAAATTCATTAGTGAAACAAAAAACTCTTCGATATTTGGAAGCCAAAAGCTCGCAGCCATTTTGCCTTGGCGTTTTTTTGGCGGCAAATGTCAAATTTGGCGGCAGACGATTAATTTGGCGGCTGACGCTTAATTTGGCGGGAACATAAAATCGATGTTTTGGCGTTGTTTTTCAACATCGATGGATGGATCTTGAACATCGATGCATGCATTGTTTTTGAACATCGATGGACGCGTTTTATGAACTTCGATGGATGGGTGTGAACCTCGATGGAGTGTGTTTGAACATCAATGGATGTGGTTTGGATAACGATCAATGTGTTTGAACATTGATGGATAGGCTTGAATAACGATGAATGTGCTTGGACAACGATGGATGTAGTTTCGTATTTTTGTCCGTAAAAAAGCGCCATACATGTACTTATCGTAGGAAAAAAGAATATTTATGTAAATACAAAGCGATTTTCTTACTATATTAATAAATCGTTCCTATGCGAGGGCTTCCCCAGAAGTGAATAAAATCGTCTGGCGTTACTGCGTTAGCCAGAACAAAATACTAAAGAGTAAAGACCAATAAATTCGGACAGGAAAGAGTTAATGCATGCAGGTTGGTCATTGTTAATTTCTTGTGGAACGACTCAAGAGGCCTGCTGGATTATTTGTCTGACCAAATAGGAATATCGCCTCCCATGTAAACAGCCCCTAAGAAGAACTCGGTACGCCTCGCTTCTTTACGATTTTCTCGTGATCTTCAGCGATTCTTTATAGAGCTGGCGACTTCACAAAACGAAATGTTTGTAGGTTTCCATGACCATGTGTATTGACAGTCTTGTTTATTTTATTGCCAAGTGTTCGTGCGGTACCGCCGGCCGGCACGTCTTTAATTCAGACTGCTAGAAAGCTACAACAGTAATTGTCTAGGATTATTATATTGTAGTTCAGAACTACAATAAGACTCTTATCATGAAAACATCCCGGGCCGCTCAACAAATATTTTGTTTACACAAACTCGAGACCAGGACGATATTATGCTGACTTGGCAAAAATTCTGACAGAAAATTCGACAAAGTTTGCCTAGTCCGTCTACTCCGAACGTTTTCTCAAGAAATAATCCACTGTAGAAGTTATAAAATATATTGGCAGAAAGATAATTCACCTTACTATAACATACGTGCAGTTTATCCGACCAAATAGCTTAGTTTCCCTAAAAAAAGCGAAATACTAAACATGTTCAAATCATAATAGCGGCCGCTATTTTGAAATTTTTCCCCGTATGTATTATAATGTCTTCTCCGAATCTTTTCTCGAGAAATAAACCACTGTAGAAGCTATCAAATATACTGGAAGAAAGATAATTCATCTGGCTACAACATACGTACAGTTTATCCGACTAAATAGCTTAGTTTTCTTAAAAAAAGCGAAATACCGAACATGTCCAACACGAACTAGAGATTCTTAGGTATCGGTCAGCGACCTTCACCATTAGCAAAAGGACCCATAAATGCCGCCATTTTGAAAGTGAAAATGGGGACACTTTTCCTAACTCAAAGGTAATAGGAGCACGCAGTCCAGTTTTATATATAGGTCAGTGGTGCTAACAAACTTTTCTTGTCAGGGTCGGGTGGTTATTTTGAAAATTGTCGCAGTACCTTGGGTGCAAGAATAAAATATCGAGGAAAGCTCATTGCGAAAATTAAACACTCCATGGAGAACAATCTGGTATTAGTGAAGGAACAATTTTGAACTTCGACCGAAAGTCTTCCGTCATTCAATCCGACGAGCAGCAAATTTAAAGAGATTTTATTCTTCGAACGAATTTCTACAGTCATCAGTGATCTGATAAATTATAGCCGCCTGAAGATGGAACAGAGAGTTTCAAATTTTACTGTACGCGGGTTTAAATTTCCTCACTATCAAGACTATGTGAAATTCACAAATTCTATTGGTTAACAATCGCTTGAACCTCCATTCGAAAGAAAGTGGAAATTATCTCACTGCATCTCTTTCAACGGCCAACACTCGCTGAGAATACATATACACGGATTCATTTAACACCTTGGGCTTGCAGCTGTCAACAAAGCTTTAGGCCTAGGTCAAACGTCGCTCTACTCATGCGCCGAATCAAATACAATTAGATTCGACGTTGGAGCGACTGTAGAGCGACATGGAATCAAACCTCGCTCCAGAGTCGCTCCTAATTCGGTTTTCGTAAACAAAAGGTGCATCTCTATTTTGTATTTCTCAAGCAAGTATAAATAACGCTATCATCGCGACAGGCTTTAATCCATACATTGCACCAAATAGATTGCTCGAATTTAATAAAACTATACTATAATACTAAGTTTGATTTTATATACGTGACGCCTCAAGTTTCACTTTCAAATCCGCCGTCTGTTATACTTGTCAGACAGTCGTGGAAGAAGATGCTTAATAACTTCCTAACTACGCATTGTTAAAAAATATCATGTACGTATGTTCTTAGAAATTTCATAAGCTTTCCTTTGATGCATATTTTACGTTTTTGCGTTATGTGGAACTTTTTAAAACGTCCAAAATGTTCACACAATAATTACTTCAAACATGGGAAAGGAAATATATTTCAAAACATGGTGTGAACATTTTGGACATTGAAAAAATTTAGACATAACGCAGGAACTTGAACTACAACTCAAATAAAACCTCATCTGATTTCTAACAACATACTTACAAGATATATTTCAACGATGCTATTTTGTTGCATAAACAACCGACACGATATAGCGTATTCGAAAATGTGGTTGACTTTGTCTTTGTTCTCCGCATTCTCGTACCCAGATCTTCGTTTAGTGCCTTGCGTCAAGTATCTGCACATGCTCAGCTCTTGTTCAGCCCGAATTTTAAGGTAAAATAATTTATGCATTTAGTTCGGCGCATGAGAAGAGCGACGTTTGGCTTGGCGTCGTTCCAGTGTCGCATAATGCGACAGGTCCTGCCGCTCCAAGTGAGCTCTGCCGCACTTAATCCATTCTGCTGCACTTAATTGAATCAAACGTCGCTCTTCTGTAGCACTTAATACATCTATTGATTCGGCGCATGAGAAGAGCGACGTTTGACCTAGGCCTTAGATTCTTATTCTGTGCTTTAGAAATTCTAAGAGGTTAGTTCATTACATTTACTATTCTAAATCGCATCAATGCAACAGTTTCGTGCCGTTTCGTGCAGCCGCGGGTGTATAAAGTAGGCACTTATATTTGAATTGTATTGCTGATTTTTAAAACGCTAACCTTTTAATAACATTCATCATAAAAGGAGCCACAAGTTCATGTTATCAACTGTTATTTGTTAGCCTCAGTTTCATTAAAGTTGTCTATCAGTATTCAGTATCGCGTTTTACTTACTCGTGTTAACATTTTACAGTATTATTATATCGCTCTGCATGAACGTTGTTACTTGTTCAATGTTTTTCTTGTCACTCATGTCTGTATTAATAATACAAACAGAACTTACCACTCAACCAGCGCGAATGTTACCGTTCTATGTTTCCTAAATTATGGAAAATACTTCGTTATGAACTTTAAATTTCGAAAGATCCAAATTATTGCATGCCCACCGGCCCCACCGTTCAAATAGTATATTTTAGTAAATATGTTTATATTTCGCTTCAGTCAACATCGTTCTTGAGACTTTATAAACAGCTCAGGCACATTTGTATTACCTTTAAATATTACTTTGCTCCTGTATTCTTTCAGAGTTTACTGAACTTTCTACTCTTTGTTTTTTAGGCAAACATTTCGTACAAACAACGCGCAACGAAACGCTTGAAAACATTGACAGTTGGCACAATATTAAAAACAACAAAGGCGAAGCGGCGGGACACAAATGACAAATCACACAAAACGGCTAACGAAAAATTGACGGTGTATGAAGGCGCTAATAAACTGAAGAGATTTACGTCTTATTTTACTATTCCAAAGAGCCAATCGAGACTTTTAAGGGGCTTTCAAGTTCAGAACGGCGAATTCTGTTTCTACATGTACACACGGTTTTACAGTATCGCATAACACTGAGGAAACCGACGTGAATAAACATCGATTTAGGCATGCAGTCTGGCTTTCTTGAGAATTATTAACGTACACCTTGTCTTGTCACAATAAAATAATCACATAAAAACATTGTCTTTGTGTGATTCAGTTTAGCCACGTTTCTAAATAACCCACCCCCAGTAAGTTATATTTTTGCCTTCGAAACACGTGACCAGCCTAAACCAGGGTCACACGATCAGAAATGGCGGCTGTCGATGCTCGCGAGATACGGGCTGACCCGTATTAACTACGCATGCGTAGAACAAATATCTTGCGTGTAAACGTCATCAATACACGGCCGACAGGAGCGAGAACACCCCGAGCTCAAAGTCAAACATCTCCGCTCAAAATCGTCGCTCGACCATAATTCTTCTACGAGCGCATAGCACGAAGGTTAGGCTTGCCATACAATACGGTTTGTTGACAACTCGTGGAATTTTCGCGATGTACGAACCCATTACCCTTCCCAAATTCATCAGTTTTAAATGTCCTCAGAACTCACTTGAGCCAGCACGCACGTGGACTGCGAACTGCCCCATGAAAGTGGCCGATTTTCTATGCGATTTCCGAACGTGTTTCGCAGCGGTGGGCGGGGGCGGGGAAGCGGAGATAAGACCCTGGGTACGAGGATGCTAACAGGTTTCGTCGTTTCATGAGTTAACGTCGTCCTGAAGACGTGAAAATGATCTGAATAATATTAGGGACCTTACGAAAAACGACGACGTCTTTTAACCAAAAAAATATCCTAGTTGCGAAACAAAGAGAATGAATAAATTTTCGTCTGTAGAGTATAATCTCTATCATCACCGTCCTCGTTCTGTATATGGAAGACGGGACGTTTGCATGCCGTAACGGGACGTTAAGCGGGATCGCATCGCTACTATATTTTCCCTTTATTTAACTCATTTCGTTTATATGAAGAATGTGCATGTTTGCTGGGACGTTTTTGTCCCGTCCCGCATAACCGGTTTAGGAAACCGGGACCCCAGCTTGAGAGGGACAATTTTCGCCATATAAGTGCTCAGTACTGCTAAAATGATTGTAGTGTCAGTATTGAAGTCAATGTTAAGGCAACAGTTCTCATCTTTTGGTGAGTTGACGTCGTCCTGAAGACGTGAAAATGCTCTAAGGGGCTGTTTACATGGGAGCCGGGCGGGACAAGCAAGCGGGACGGGACGTTTTTCATCCCGGGTTTACATGAGAATGTTTTCAGGAGGGACAATTGGACGTTTCACAACACAGCTAGAAAGTTGTAAAAACTGCACAATAACAGAGAAATAAATATAATTTGACGTACTAGCCGTTATCACTCATTTGTACCGAATAAACAACTTAAGAATCAAAATAAATATACTCGAAACGGTATCCATCATATCGTCCCGGTTAAGCGGGACAGGGGCGTTTTGGAAGTAATTAGACTAGCTTCAAATAGTAGTCAGTTAGCCGTGACTTTTTAATTATAAAATTTGTGTTGCTTTTTAACCGCCGTCGTCGTCCTAGGCTACGTCCACACGTATACGTTTTCGTAGCGTTTTCATCAGTATTGTTCTCCGTCCTCAAGGGAATAGAAAACAATGGTCTACTTACCTGAAACAATATGAAAACGCTAGCAAGGTCCCTATTAGGCCCCGTTTACACTAGAGCAAAAGTATCCAGATTCACATTGTTTTTATTCCCATGAGGATGAAAAACAATGTCGGAATCCGGATACTTTTGTTCTAGTGCAAACGGGGTCTTAGAGACCTTAAGCCTGGTTCCATATAGCTGTAAGAGCCGGCGGCATGGCTGCGGCAAGGGGCGATGGTCCAATCATAGACCGTGTTCAATTAGCCAGCAATAAAAAGCTGTATGCGATTGAACCATTGCCCTTTTGCCGCAGACATGCCGCCGACTCTAACGGCTATATGGAAACCAGGCTTAACGAAGTACGACGGCGTCTTCTAAACAAAAGAATTCTATATATAGTTGTGGAACAATGAGAATGAATAATTTTTAGTCCATAGAGTAACCTCAACACCGTCCTTGTTCTTTATACAACGCCATTTAGAGCATGTTCACGTCTTGAAGACGACGTCAACTCACCAAAATATGAGAACTGTTGCATAAGATGATTTACTTCAATACTAATTCTGGTAAGAAATATTATTGCCCATCATAGTGCTTTAAACAAAACCATAACACAAAATAATTTTGAAAATATTTACTAACGTTTCGTTACTACACGTAACATCATCAGAGTGATAAATATACATACATGAAGGTGACTTAAATAGCTTAACTAGTTACATAAATAGAAAGTGATAAAGTGACAGACAAGGGACAGAAAAGGTGATGTAAGACAAATGAATTGTCAAACTGGTGAAGAGACACCACACCGTAAAGAAAGAAAAAAACAACTTCTAAAAGAGTGCTAAGGGAAATGATCTAATGTTAGCGTTAAGAGAGGGTTTAAACTTAGAAATTAACAAGCTTTCTCGAAGAAGAACATCTAATTGGTTAGAACCTGACGATATAATTGAAAAGTCATCAAAAGAAACATCGTGTCCAGTTTTTATCTTGTGTGCCAGAATGCTGGACATGGCAGACACTGAAAGTGCTTTTCCGGTATAGGCCGAAATACCCATATGTTCCGATACCCTAGTGTGTAGAAGTCGGCATGTTTCGCCGACATACGATACCTGGCAGCATCGGCACGTAAATTTATAAACGACACGGGATCGAAATCTAAGTGGCAGTCGGTCTTTGAAACGGAAAAAACTCGACAAGCGACAGACAGGTCGGAAGACAACGCGAAGTTGGATGTGAGGAAAGGCTGAAGCTAGTAATTTTTTGACTTGTTGACGAATTTGGAGCCCATGATCTCCAGTGTATGGTAAAATGAGAGAGAGTGATAGTTTAGGAGCTGTGAGGATTTTAACCGGAATGATCTAAAAATTTAGCCGGATATCCATTTTGTTTAAGTAAAATTTTAAGCTTCTCGAGTTCATCGTGAAAAATAGAATAAGATGAACTTATGTGAAAATAGCGAAAAAGGAGAGTGTAAATAAGACCTTTCTTATAAATAATCGGTAAGAAGCTCTCGAAATTAGTAAACAGGCCTGTAAATGTTGGTTTTCGGTAAACCGAAGTAACAAAAGAACCATTGGAGCGTTGCAAATTAATATCAAGAAATGGAAGTGATTTATTAGATTCGATTTCGCAAGTAAAATTTATGCAGGTGTGTTGAGAATTTAGGTACTCAAGAAAAGGTTTAATATGATCCGGCGATTTGAATAAAATAAACGAGTCATCAACATAACGCCTATAATACACAGGTTTAAACTGAGCAGGACAATTGTTAAGCCAATTTTGTTCGTGATGACAAAGGAAAATGTTGGCAAAAAGTGGGCCAAGGGGGGACCCCATGGCGATTCCGTCAATTTGATCATAAAATTGGCCGTTAAACATAAAATGACAATCTTTAACTGATAAGTTAAGGAGATTCCTAAACTCATCGCGCGAAAAACAATGAAAAAATTGTGTGGTAGAGAATAGGGAATCAAGGATAATATTGATGGTTTCGTCAATCGGTATGTTAGTGAAAAGAGATTTGATGTCAAAACTAGCCATAATAAGATAATTAGAATTAAGATTAAGAGAAAAAAGATCTTGAATAAAAGAAAAAGTATCGTTAATAACATAAGAGCCTAGAGAAATTGGAGAGAGAAGTGGAACGAGAAACTTAGCTAAGTTATAAGAATGAGTTCCAATAGCAGATAAAATCGGACGAAAAGGAATGTTAGTTTTATGCACCTTCGGTAAACCATAGAGAATATACCAGGTCGTGAACCAGTGGGCGCCATCTTTTTAAACTGTTCATCGGATAGCGTCTTCTTTTTCTTAAGGTCACACAACAATCTGACACAACAATCATTTTAGCAGTACTGGGGCGTTTTTGAAGATTTAACTAGCTATAATAGTCGGTTATCCGTGACTTTTTTTAATCATAAAATTTATGCTGCTTGCAGTCGACGTCCTCGTCGTCCGGGCCCCTAATGTATATGTAGAACGGGACGACGTTACGATTACTCTTGGCACTAAAAATTTTTCATTTTCTGTGTTGTGTGAGGAAATTAATTATTTAATATTAAGAATAACCGGAGATGCTTATTACCGCGCCAAATTCTGGGAACGAAAATACATTAAAATTTATGCATAGGTTTGGTTCATGAGAAGTTCTACGTCTGAATCAGTTGTCGCTCCTAATCCAAACTGAGTGCTTAAGGCCCGGTTCAAACGTCGAACTTCATATGAACCGATCTTATTTACTATTTAGGTCGACCTAAATCTAACTTGATTCAAACGTCGAACTTAATTAAGTGGCTTCTGAAAAAATAAACGTAATGATCAGCGGTATATATAGTCCTTAATAATGGCGGACAGAAAGCGTAAAGCTAGCTCTTGACCCGATTCGCACACTTTTCCTCGGCTACCAGCCGTCAAAAATCTCGCCGATTGCTCGGCTACCAGCGGGGCTGTACGGTATATACGGTAGTTTCAAAATTATCCCTATGGGTCCCTCAACTTGCGCCCAGGCTTCAACGCCCTACAAAATGCGCAATATATATTTTAGCGCAGAGGAGCGGCAGTTTTACGCAACAGAAAAGCCTAGAAATGGCAAGAATTACACGAAAACATTGCCTTGGTAAGCTCAGGACCTTACAAAATTACTAAATAACAAGAAAAAAGCCGGAAGAAACCAAAACGGACTAAATAGAAACACATGAACGAGCATAGGATAAAACGAAAAACTTGGGAGGCGGCGACACCGATCTCACCTTACGGACTGTGCTATCCACTAGACTATCAACGCCCTTCATAATATAACAAGTCAAACTTGAGTTTTTTAAAGCGGCGGATTAGGTAACATTATACTTGTATAATAGCTTGGCCGATTATACTTGTATAATAGCTTGGTATATTGTTCTCTTCAGGTATTATGGGAAGGAAATATATTATAATAATTATGAAAAGGGATAACGGGGACACGCGAGGGACTTGAGGGATAAAATGCAGTACGTTTAGTTCATGTGAAGTTCGACGTTTGAATCGAACTCGATCCAAAGTCGAAATTCCGACAAGCGATGTCGAACTTTATCCTTGGATCGGTCTTAATCAAAACAGTCGAAACAGACTGATTCAGACGTCGATCTTTACATGAACTTAATTGTTGGAATTAGGATCGGTTCATGTGCACGAAGTTCGACGTTTGAACCCGGCCTGAGTCGAACACTTACAGCGGATTCAGGTTGAGCGTTTATTACAGTCAAAATGGAAATACCTTCCACTTTCGCTTCTGTAGTTCGTTGTGTATTACTGTATTTCTGTAGCCGCTACCGAAGCCTGAGAATTTTTTTTGTTGAACTGAACTATACATAAATAGTATAATTACTCGGACGAGTCTAGGTTTCGGCTGGGTTTTTGCGTCTACGTTGCTATAGCAACAGTAGACGTTATGTACCCGTAAAAATTCTTCATGTTTTGTTTCTTCGCTTTCCTGAATATGATGTCTGATCGAGTTGTTTGGAGGCAAGTGTTCTTCTTTCTTGGACGTGTTCAGTGTGTTCACAAACATAGTTATTGTTCAGTAACGTCGCTGGCAGGTATCTTGATCTTATACACCGCTTACAATCGCTTACATGATCATGCTGTGTTGATATTCTAACACCCGAAGGGACTCGACATATGAACGCTGTGTAGAAATACCTTAAATAAAGGCAATCGTGTTTTGTGTATTGCGAATTGTGTTTTCTATCGGAGAATTAGATTGTGTTTTGACTCTATTTTCGGTGACGAATGACGTTTAGACTTTTATAGATTTTAGCACTGCGTGCGATATGATTGCAGCTGCGAGTTTGCATGAAAACTATTGCAAACAAAATCCAAGATGTGAGAACACAAGGAACATTCATGAAGATGACAGACTTTAAGGAAACAGTTTGTTGACAGTAACAGTGTCTTTATATTTTTGCATTATTATTTATGTGCGTTATTACTAAACGAGTTGTATATTTGTTATGCTGAGTAGGAAGCTTGTATACCACTGATCTCAATAAAACTGGATGGGGCATGAGGCTGGATTTAGCGTGCCAGTTGTATGATGACGTGACCACTACCCAAGATGGCGCCCACTAAAGTTCATAAGCTTTCGTAGATTGAAAACAGACAAAAAGAATTATTTTAAGAAACTTTAAACGAATGTAAGGACACAAGAAGTACTTAATAAGGTTTAAGACGCTAATTTCTTGCATTTGTTCTGTTCAGACTGAGCTGTAAAAACCTTTAGATTTCGTTGTTTTTCTTCAGTGCCGACAACGAAGAAACTTCACGATAATATAAACTGAAAAACAGACAAAATCTACGAAGAATTCAATTCCAAGTCTTAAATTGTACCTTTTATAGTAATGTTAATGCCTTAACAATATCTCGTGTTGTGTACTTGCCATCTTTTGACTGTATTTGTTGTTAAACAGTGAAAACTAAACGAACCGGCATCTGTTGTTTCCTTTACGGCTTTTCCGACTCCCCCAGCACAGAGTACTTAATATTCCTCCCCCGGATAATATGACCGTGCTGACGTCAAAATTGCTTATGCTAGTCAACTTTGGGATTGGGAGCAAGTTCTAAGGCCGCAATGCAGCATATGTTCCACTACGTAAGATGGCGGCGACTGGCACGAAATGTTTGACTGCTTGCCATAGGGAATGGCCTATCCAGTTTATGCAGTATGTACCATTTGTGTTTTTACCGACTGTTGCTTGTCTTTGAGTTTGAGATCGGCAATATGGACAGTAGTAATTATTGATCCATTAGGATTTATATTCAAAGTGCTTTGAACCTTTGAGTATGTAATTTTTTGACAAGTATGTTATCCATATATTGATGTTCATTTTGATACTGTATAAATTTTGATGCATATATTGAGTAAAAAGATATTCATCATAGTGACAAATTTGAACCAGTCATGTTCCTCATATATATATATATATATATATATATATATATAGTTCAATCTACAGACACGGTGTTTCGCTGTACAACAGCTCATCAGTGTAGTTTGGAACAATCGGAATGAATTTCATCAATTACTTATACACATGCGATCGTCGGTGACCACCGCATGTGGGACAGCATCGGTGAAATACATTCAGATAGCGTGAAGTGAATATATATATATATATATACAGTAATACTTTAATGATATATTGGCCATTATAACATCAGCAGCCATGTGTGTGTTATATGCGGATGGTACCAAAATGTATAGATAAATTAGAGTGTCTGACATTCAACTACAGTACTAGCACTGCAGAGTCAAAGAGCCTTCCCAACATGCTCTAAAGCAAAAACATGGAATCAGCTGGATTCATGTTGTATGAAGATATGCATAGATGTAGGGTGCGGGTATATTTTAGTAGTCACCTATTGCATATTTGCTAGTGCATCTGTACCTGGCCCACATGAAGTTTGGGCACCTCAGACAATAACTAAAATCAGTAAGGTTGAAAGACTACAATACAGGGTAACTAAATTTATTTTAAGTTTTTGAACTGGCAGGATGATTTATCATACAATCTGAAATTCTGAATGATCATCTGAAAACAGTTAATCTACTACTATATCATTATCACACTGGCATGACTTGAAAGATCTTATCTATTTTAAACGTTATACAGGTCACTATACTATTCCTATTTATAGCTTTGTTTAACTCAATAATTCAGTCAGAATCACTAGAAACAGTTCAGAAATAGATGAACTGTATATTTAAACTTTGGAGTAGTCTATCTTGCTCAATGCCAGATTCTACCTCAGTTAATCAGTTTAAAACTCAACTTTCTAATCACTACATTAACGCTGTAATTATTAGTTCATGCTTACGATATCAATAACTTTTTGGGGGAAATCAATGTTTAAAATGTTCATCATCCCGACTTGTAACATACTCTCTTGTAAACCTTACTGCTACTGACCTTAATCATTTATATCTATTGTATTTGTTTACATGATTATCCTGAATTGTGAAATGGTCTAGAATTCCAGATAATCCTGAATATTAAAGAAAATGAAACCCAACTCTGACCCCGACCTCTAAACCTAATGACAACCCTGGTCTGGTAACCCTAAATCTATCCACAGCCCCGGCCCAGGGAAAAAGTTCCACCTCTCAGACCCTGACCACAACACCCCTACTGTTTTTTTTTGTTATATGCTTTTTAGTTTAACATCCCGCATGTGGGACAGAGAAGTCCCCTAGGCATCAGGATCATCCTGAATTCTAGACACTTTAAATTGACAATTCAGGATAGGTCTGCACCACATTCAGCCTTCGATCCAATCTCGTACCCAGAGCCTGCGATCCTTTTGGTCATTACCAAGGAACGGAGGCTCTGGGAAACTCCGATGAAAAAGACCCCAAAATTGGGTTTTTGTTCCCAGTCCTCTGGTTCCCAGTTCCCTATAATTTGTAACAATCATCGACGATCGTTCGCTTGTTCGAAGACCAGGAAAAATATTTGTTTACCGATAAAAAAGGCCCAACATGTTTTACAAAGCTCTCGACAATACAACCGATACAAATGGCCTTTCTTCGCTTTTCTCAAAATCGTCAACCAGACGATTTGACGAGTGTGTTTTAAATGTCCGCGTCGCCGTCAGCACTCGGCAGTAATCGGCTCAGTCGCTCAGGTAAGAAATTGTACTTTTTGCCAGGAATTTTGGCTAAACTACATCGACCTTGTATTCTCTAATATAATTCTAAAGTTCTGAGACGAAACTGCGAAGAATTACGAGACGAGTCAGACGATGGATGTTTGTTTGGCGACGAAGCGACAATAATAATAGTTTTAACTTGTAAATTGTCGGGATTCTGTTTTGAATTATTTCATCTGTTCAATTATATTTTGGGTCTGTCGTGTATAATTATGTGTTACAGAACGTCGAGAAATCGATTAAACAAGTTAGCAACGTGCACACTATTTGAAATTTTACTGTTTTTAAACTAACCAATCAGATGACGAGTTTCATCGGAGTTTCCCAGAGCCTCTGATTCTTGGTAGTAGCCAAAAGGATCGCAGGCGCTGGGTACGAGATTGCCTTCGATCTGATCTTCCTCGGCCCATTCCCACCTCTTTGCTCGCGCGTTATAGAGACCTCTGCACTTTCCAGTAGCCCGAGTGAACACCTGACCCAGGTGTCTTGTTTTAGATTAAAATTGACATTTACGTTTCCGATCGAACAACTTTTTAATAGAGAGCCAAAGTTTGGAAAATTTTCGATCTGAAGCTTGGAAGACTGCGAAGTGAAGCTTGTTGTTGTTGTTGTTGTAGCCGGTAGGTGTCATAGCTTTCGAATTGAGAAAACTATCATTCTGGATACACCTTCTTTTAGCTGGTGGATTGGTTTTATCACTAAGAACTTGTGAAAGAACATCGCTACAGCGTTTAAGCTGTGATGTGGATGGCCGACGGTTGTAGTGTTGGAGTGACTGCTCATTTCGATGACCTGAAATACACATAATGTGTCGCTTGGTCAAGCCAGCATTTGACCATAGTGTGATTGAAGTCGCTCTCACACAGTGGTTTGTGTAGATCGTGGACAAACCAGCAGCACTGCTGATGTCCTTCATGATATCGCCAAGTTTGTTGACGCCAAGGGGACTATTTTCGTACCAAGTTATATCGGTTGGCTTCCAATGACGCTTCGGATACTGAAATAATGCTTCGCATTTTGGATTTCACTTGCTGATGTACAGCTTCAAGGCACTATAGACATAATTTATTCATTTTCTTCCTTTGTCTTGTACATACGACCCAGGTATTGGAAGCTCTCTGTATCCTTTATTCCTCCAGGGTGGTTTTTGGACGACTCGCAGTGTGTCATCGTCACATACTCTTCGCCTGTTGGATCTTGTGTAAACACGAAGCTCTTTTTCGTTAAACTTCTTTGTCCTTCGCGGCCTCGTCTGCACCAGAATAACACCGTGTGAAACCACACATTCCACAGCAGTTGAAGAGGATTTGACATATTGAATACACCACTTGTCTTGAGCTTTTCCAAGTCTTCGGGTTCAAGAGGAGGTTTGTGATTTACGTTTTGTTTACCTTCCTTTTTGAGGGATTTAATTTTTGCGTTGAGGACTACGTTGGACTTCTTGAATTCTGGGTTACCAGTTATTGTGATGCCTCTGTTGTATGGTGGGGAGTTTAGGTATCTTTCTAGGCCATTTCTCAAACCAAGTAGAGTTGACCTACTGTAGTCTTCGCCGTTCAGGTTTTTCACTCCTGCGTAAAACGAACGTAGATAGCTGTCGAGTGTTTTGTTGTCGATTTCATGCAATTCTCTTGTAATGTGACGAACTTTAGCCCATTATTTAAAATAAATATGTTTATTTACTTTAATAAGAGTTCAATGACCAAGGAATTAAACTGTCTAAACTTCACTGTAATTGTCTGTAAATTGAAAATGAAAGTCTCGTAATATAAACAAGAAACTTATTGCTTACCTTTAAAAATATTGACAGCGTAAATTGTTTTCTGTTTTGTATTTTGAGCTACCGAATTTTGGACCAACTCGTCAACGTCTTTCTCTGTAGTTAAAACAAACCTTTGTTTTATATTTTCCCGTGCAGGATACTCTGTAGCCTGGTACCCTGGCCCAATTTCAAAAGAAATATGGGCCAGGCAACCACCAATTACATTCTCGCGTCATCGGGGCTAAATCCACTTATGACGACTGCAGTTTTACTCATAGCCACTAAAAACGCGCGAAATTTTAACCAATAGGAAAGCAGAAGTCTTTAGGGGCCCATATTCTTTGATTGCGCCAGGGCCGGGTACCAGGCTAGATACTCTGATCCTGCACGCCCATTGACCAATCAGAGCTCGCGTAGTATAAATGTTATTTTATAATAGGCTACACCTAACTGACCTAAGCGTGTACACCGCCCGTCAAAACATGTTCTAACTTTAAGCCAAAGTTAACCGTTTTGAAATCAACACCGTGGGATAGGCGAGACGTGATTGGCTAAGGGCACATTCATGTGACAATAATGCATTGGTTCGAATGTATTGGATCATTGAAAACCTAATACGTTTGATAGGTAAACATTTAACTTTGACGTTGACATAAAACATGTTTTGACGGGCGGTGTACACGCTTAGGTGCCAACGACTGTATTTCAGTCAATTGGTTGGCAAATGTACTAGACCCAGTCCTATATAAAACAACAGACATGTAACTACAAAACTGATGCAATATGCCATTGTGTCAGGAAATAAACTGTAAACAGTGTATTCAATCTACTGAGTGTATGCATTTTGAGTATCTATGTGACGTTTGCGTGTTTTGAGTATTTTATATGACGTTTTTTAACCTTTTGAGTCTGTAAAATCTTCCTCCAAAAGCCAGGAAATGGCATTTCAGCGATAAAAAATTATTTTGATTTCGGCTCCCCCCCTTTCAAAATCCTGGCTACGTCCCTGATGTGTGTTAGTATTAATGCTGTTGAGTTCTAGACTGCTTTGACCTTGTCGGAATTTTAGTATATTTTTGTCCCAAGTGCTTCTGACAGAGGAGATGTTTTGGCTTGGAGGTTTGCCACATTATCTACCTTTTCTGGGGTCTTTTAAAGCTTAATAACAACAGGTGAGTGACTGTAGGGACATTAAATTATTTAAATCTGTGTTATTTTTTGTATCTAGTGAATACAGTGTGTATTAAAGTCAAAAGGCAATTATTGCTGCATAGCTACGAAAAAAACAACTTTCCAGACTGGGGCAAAGTTGGGTGGGGGGAACATGCACCTTCAATTCTGCCCTTTATGCAACTAAGTATTTTACAACATGAAGGTACTGTAAACAAATATTATACATCAATTCTAAACAGTTGATTCTGATAGTAAAGAGGACTGGGGGTAGAACAAAGATATGTACAAACAGTCACATATTTTTAATCATTGTAAGAACTAGTAAGAACTAATAATTGAGATTAACGTGAAAATTTATTTAATGTACTGTACTAGATGATAAACCGTCTAAGAAAAAAAGAACTTATTTATCGAAGAAAAACTGGATGATCAGAAGGTAATTCATTAATATAGTTATCTGAGGTTAATACGTTCAAGACAGAGGTTTAATGTACTATTTAAAACATGAGCAGCAGTGTTTTATCAGATTTAAAACACAAGGCTATAGCTGAGTGTTTTAGATCTGATAAAACACGTACTGCGAATGTTTTTAATGGCTTCAAGAGCTATCCATATAATAAGCCCATATAGAAATCAATTTTGAAAGTTGAAGTTGTTTGAGCAGGGCTTTCAGAATTATTTCAAGTAGGCGGTTGCGATGAGAAAGTAGGCGGCCGTAAGGTGAACGGGGAGTTTTTATCTTTAAACTACAACTAAAACCATTCTAATGATATTGTAATAAAGAACAACTGCTCAGACATTTTATTATACCGGATTTTATCAAATTTTACAAATTTTCAGTCTTATATAGAAAAGTGATATTCAGCACATTGACCTCACCACATGCTATGATCGAAGGCGCACAGGGCTTTTCTTTTGATACATTGAGTAATCAAATTATTGATCATCAAAAAACCAGTCCTGGGCCGAGAACCATAACGGATACATTTCGATAGGATTACTCGAAGTACTCATTTTTCCCGAAACAATTCAAGATGGACGAAGTCAATATTTTTGAACGAATACAAACATCGATTGTTTTCAAAAATAAGGAATAAAAATAGACAAGGTTGAGTAAAGAATAACTTTATTTTGATGCTTAATTAAAGTAGAGAGAAAGGTGCAGAGCAGATATTTTGATATTTGAAAGAAAAGTAGCCGGCGGTATCCCTCATGCATGGCAACCGCCGGAGCTCCGCTGGCCGCCACCTTATTTTGAAAGCCCTGCTGAGCCGCAAAATCGAAGAAAAAGTTCATCGAAAATAGCGAGCGTGTCTCTATCACATATAGAGCGTGTCTCTATCACGTATAGAGACACATCTCGGCTATGATTTTGCTTTGTGTTTTCCTCATGAATTATTAATGAGTTTTTGAAATTTTACCGTGAAGACCTAACAGTTAAGTTTGATTTGATTTGATAATTGCAAAGATAAAAAATGTGTATTACCTCCGATAAGTCGATCATTATACACATTTATTATATGGCACAAGTTACTTCGTGTGTTCTCATTGGCTGAGTCGCTGAGACGCGTCACGTGCCGGTCGATATTTTTCCATAATCGACCGGTCGATTACGGATTTTGGCAGACATGTTGTCTGCAACTAAACAATGAAAGAAAACCGCAAAAATTTTGTGAATTCAATAACCTGAGGACTAAATTATGTATGAGTGGGACGATGAGCAATCTGGCAGTGAGTTTTAGGATTCCGAAAGCGATGTCAACAAGAGCAACAACATTGAAAACGATGAGTCTATGTCACACGCTCGAGGTCACACTATTGACAAGGTAATGTAAGATGTGTTGTTTCAAAATGCCATATAATAAACCTCTTATTAACCTCGTCCGCTTGGTCATTACGGAAAAATATCAGACCTCGGTCTTTATGTACAGACCTCGCCCTACGGGCTCGGTCCAGGGGCGTCGGAAGCGGCGGGGGGGTGGCGGCAGAACATGTTTGGCCCCCCCCCCCACTTTTTAACAAGGCCAGTAATAATTAAACATTATTTCTAACATTATTTCTAACATCAACTTATGGCTTTGTGTCTGTCTGGTCTTTTTACATTAATACAGCATTCATTCCTTTCAATTCGGTTTTTAAATTACCTCTTGTAAGCATTATCCAATACAACAATGAACAAATGCACTAATCCGTATTTGAATAAAGATATACTAGAAATTTGAATGCAGATATTCAATGTCCGCAAAAGTAATGTTTTTTAAGACGTTTTCGGACCTTCAGAATTCTGTAAATCCTTGTCCGCAAATGCAGGAAATGCCATTTCCGGGACTCTAGATTTCAAAATTTTCCGGTGGGGCATGCCCCCGGACCCCCCTAGATTATTTGGGCCCCTCCACTTTTATCGTCGCTCCGACGCCCCTGGCTCGGTCTGTACTGTCAAGACCTCGGTCTGATATTTTTCCGTAATGACCGCGCTTTTTATATGGCCGGGTTTGTTTTCGGGTCATTACGCCAAACGGCGCACGCTGATTGGTTGTTGAGAGGTCCGGAAAAAGCCGCCCTCTCGGCACTGTGAGAGGGCATTACGTCCTTTTTAATGACCTGCAACTTTTGGCGGGAAAATTACTGAGTTGATTTGAATGAAAATAAAAGCGAATTAGATATATTCGTTGGAAAATTTTGAACAATAATACGCCCTGAAACATCAGTGTTTCTTTTTATAAAAACTTCTTATTTAAAAGCGCGAAAAATAAAAGCCTAACAGGTGTTAACATGAAGCGAAACGGACAAGCTCAAAAGTAAGAACTAAGGTGAACAGCGACACCTGATCAAGACAAACGTAGAACTAAAAACAGATAAGAAAACAAACCAAAAGCCATATAATAAAAGGCTTATTAACCTTGTTTTCTCTGTCTGTACGGGAAAGTATTTGCCCTCGGTTTCTTTCGCACAAACCTCGCTCCTTCGTCGCTCGGTCTGTACGAAAACCTCAGGCAAATACTTTCCCGTACAGACCTCGAACTTGGTTAATAAGCCTTTATCAAAATCTTCAATTTGCATATCAAACATGCAACCTGGAATTAGTTTTCATGTCATATGCACTGACTGTTCTGACATATATAGGGCACCGCTCCAAACATCAGTATTTTGTTGCAGAAAATGTCACAGTTTTCCAACCTTAGCTTTTTTTGTCTGGTTTTTACATTTCTCCTACGTGTAACTTTTATAAATAGAGACAAGATCTTGTCAACATTGATTAAGATTCGGTGTGTTGTAATTTTTTATACACATCACGGGAAGCGATTAAATTCAAAGGCATTAACATCAAGGTAAGTTATATATACTGTTGTCACCAGAACCTTATATATATATTCTACAGTTCTGCTGCATAAGGGCTTTGCAACTAAGCGGGATTTATTATTGTTGGTGAACAACTCCCTCAGATTTCCAAGGGCCATCGCAAGAGCACCAGACCACACAAGATGAGGTCTGTGCAGCTTTACCGGATATGAAACCCTATCTACTGTAATTGCTAAACCCATTCCAGGGTGGCACTCCGTTATTTAAACAAGAAGAGAGAACTCTTCCTTGGACCCTCATGAAAGTATAGTGGTAAAGGTGGTGAAGATGTGGATGGGTAGAGAGTTAGTGTTGTGTTGGTGTTGGTGTTCAGTCCTATAGATAAAGCATTTTTCTTCCTGGCAGCAAAATCCAAAAATAAATATTTCCTGCTAAACTAAATTAACGATTTCCTGCCTGATAGAATTTTTCAATTTTATAAGTTGTGATACCACCAGACTTGCAAGTTTGTATCTCAAAACCATAAATTAATTTATCTGAATGTGGTATCTATACATACTTTGAAATAGCGAACTTTTTCAATTGAATACTACCAGGGCGCTTAGCGCCCTGAATACTACTGTATGTAATACAAGTACTAGCGCCAAAAATCGAAATGCTGAAACAGTTGAATAAGATAAAAGCAGCTTGCATTCTTGCAAATGCACAATGACAGCTGCAGCCTGCAACAGCAACACTATACTGAAATGATAAATATTTCATTGTTTTCTAGAACAAATCGTCGTGTCATTTGCGCAAGGATATACGAAACTTAGACAGGTTAAGGTCATGTAATAAACCTTCAAAACACTTTCGAATTGTTTACAAATCGCCGCTGGGTTTGGCAAGAATATAGAAAGATGAGTCATCGAATATGAAACTTGATATTCGATCAAAAGTGATGCCCATCAAAATTGTGATTGTGTGACCGTGACGCTTTTCGATCCTTTGAATAATAGGAAATTTATCTTTAAACTTGGACTTGGACTTGACTTGACTTGGATTAAAAAAAACTGGCAAATATTTCCTGCGAACAACTTTTACAAAAAATTTCCTATATATATATACTGTATATATATATTGTAATGTTCGGTCTTTACCGGTTTGTAAAGACCACTCAGGAACCAATCAAATAATTGCAGGAAAGTCGCGTTAAGACCGCTCATGTGACACAGCCATATAATAAATATCCATAACGATCGGCCACTCATATTTTAACTACTGCTAATTATTTTATATAATGTTTTAACAGGATGTCTTGCTCACAGAAGATGATGCCAAGAAGATGGCTAGCGATCTTGCTGTACGTTAGTGGAAGAAGTTATTTTCTTTCTATGCGTTCATCTATTTTCACTCACCCACTCCCTCCATCCATTTATCCCATTCCATCCATTCATTCCATCCATCCATTTATCCCATTCATTCCATCATCCCATTCACCCCTTCCATCCATTTATCCCACTCATTCCATCCATTCATTTATCCCATTCACCCCTCCATCCATTTATCCCATCCATTTCCTTATGTCATTCCTTCATTCGACTTAGCCCATTTATTCCGTTTATCCCATTCACCTCCTCCATCCATTTATCCCATTCACCTCCTCCATCCATTTATCCCATTTACCCCCTCCATCCATTTATCCCATTCATTCCCTCCATCCATTTATCCCATTCATTCCCTCCATCCATTTATCCCATTCATTCCATTCATTCCATCCATCCCATCCATCCATTTATGCCATTCATTCCCTTATCTCATTCAATCCATTTATCCCATCAGTGATCCCATTCATCCCATCTATCTCATCCATCCCATTTCATTCTATTCCATCCCATTCCACCTCATTCATTCATCAATCTGTCACTTCGATTCATCCATCCAATCAAAATTCAGTCAGTTGGTCCGTTCAGTAAATGTAACTCATATTTGACTTCTCTGCTCCCTGTGACGTTATGGCTTGATGATCACCGCATATTGCATGGAACGGAAGTAAAACCTCGAATTTCAAATTCAAATTTTAAACGGATTAAGCGATCCCTTTAATTATAAATGTAGACAAGCAAAAAAAAAAAAATTAATATTCACTTCCGTTCTAATGTTCCATGCGATATGCGGTGATAATCGAACCATACCGAACTATACTTCTGTCTTTATGATTCTGATCTTTCTCGTCCGATTTTCTTCGTAAAACTTCGCACACTAGTTTATCTATGTTATAACATTACACAGAGCATAAATTGTTCCACGTTCGTAAACTGTAACAACCGATATGGGGTGATAATCAATCCATGACGCGATTGCTTTCCTCCCTTCTCTCTTTCTTTTTCTCTCTGCAGTCTGCCTGGCGAGTTGGCCGAGCGGGTGTTGAGTACGAGAAAATGACCAAAAGGATCACAGGCTCTGTGTACGAGATTGTCTTGAATCCTTGATTCGGCTTGCTTTTGTAGCAACAAGGGGCAAGAGCAAGGACACTACTAAACTATACGGCAAGTTATATATAATATGTATGTGTGTATGGATGTATATACCGTTTAAAACAAAAAAATACATGTTACAGCTCCCTGTGAAATCTGGAGAGATTTTAAATAATTTGTGGCGCTGCAATCGTTTCCCATTCATGAGTAACTCCCAACCACTTCCGTTATTATGAATTGTCTGAAGACGCAGAAAAACGCCCCCGCCTCCCCAGAGTATTCCCCGCCTCCCCCAAGACAACTGGGAACGAGATAGACGCCAGCCCGCCATGCCAAGGAAAACCAAGGCAGATAGACAGATAACATATAGCAAGCCAAGAAAGGTTGGTCTACTGCCGAAACGTAAAATTAGCATATTTTGATTTGTATTACACTACTTTAATAATAAAGCAATACTCTCGTATGTAACAACCTTTTAAGTAATGAGTGTTTTGAATAGCTTCAAAAACGCCGACAATAGATTTGCTAATTAGGATGACATTTTATATAAAATTTCACGTTCATTAGTATTCTTTATACAAAATTTCACGTTAGTTAATATTCATAGTAGTTTTATCAGGTATAAAAGACTTGCACAAATACGTGCATATTAGTGGACAATATGGTTCAATATGGTTAAGTTTTTTAATGTAATTTCAAAAACTCATTAATAATTCATGAGGAAAATTCAAAAGAAATTAAAGTTTAATCAGTGTCTTTATATGTGATAAAGATACCTCCTGATTTACATAAACTTTAGCTTCGATTTTCTCGGCTTAGACAAGGTTATTTTTCAAACTTACTACACCAATGAACTTACCAAGTGGTTCGTTTTTGAAGCCGTACAATAAACTCGCAGTTCGTGTTTTATCAGATATAAAAACACTCTGCTTCGCCTCGTGTCTTTATATCTGATAAAACACTCCTGCTCGTTTATTAAATAAAGAAACTTACTCGTTTGCTGCTTTAAAGAAGAAGTTTGTTTAAAACCGCAGTGCCCACGTCTATCTTTTCTAATTTTGATAAGAATTTGAGCTCCAGCAGGATCATGATGGATAAAGATGAATCATTTCCCGCTAGTCCTCTCGCTCGATGCCTATTCTGTGACGTCACCAAAATAGGTATCGAGAGAAAAGAGAACTAGGAACTAGTCTGGGTCTACCATGTGAGTTCCAGTGGCTCAGTGGTGAGCGCGTCCGGCTGGCATTTGGAAGGTTGTGGGTTCGAGTCCCGTCTGGAGCTCAAAGTTTTTCTGTGAGTTTAACTTACGACAGCTTGTACAGCAAAAACGAACGAAAAAACTTTAAAAACGGTTTACTTTCTTGGAATGCTTTCAATTTTTATTTCACCTTCTAAAGACTCTTCCATCTATTTTATTTATTTTATTTATTTTAATAACTTTGCCATACACATTACAAACATAAATACAGACATTGAGACAATAGGCTGGGTAACCGCAACAGCTAGTGCCAATGACTGCGGCCCCAAAATAAGTACGATTTAACTGTTACTTTAAAAATACATAACAATATACAACATACATTAAATACATTAAATTTACTACGATATCTATCTAAATACAACTATAGTATACCTGTATGACCTCTGCAGTATACGTATGATAAATAACATAAATAAATTCTACTAAATACATTTTGAGAAAATTATGTAAACTATTCTACACATTGTGAAGAAAATCTCGCGTTTTCCACTACTAGAATTAAAGGTCATATCTCATCAACGATGATTTTTGTCTCAAAAACTATGGGGGAATCTAGCCTGGGTATTGAGTAGTTGTGCTGCCGAGTAATATAATCATAATTGGTGAATAAAGTGCACCACTTGGGAAAAAAAGAACCGCGCATGAAATGAATCTGGAGTGAGTGAGTCTGTGGCGTAAAGTAAGTAAGAACGTGACAACCTCGTACCCAGGGCCTTCTCAAAATGGCGGGGCGGAGCTAGAGAGGCAAAGGCTGGTCACGAGACACCAATAATTTTGGAATATTTTGATGAGTGACCAGTGAACTCTATATAAGGACTGGAACGATACCTACAAACCAAATTTGACATGCAGGGCGACCCCAGTCCTCTTTATATGCAAGAAAATCTTTATTTTTAAAGTTATATTTTGTTATGAACCAATTACAAAGAAATGCAAACATGCTACAGTAATAGATACTTCTTCTAAAGGCTTTTAGCAGCAAAAACGTAGCTTGAATATTTGACAAAAAACACATTTTGATTCCGAAACCGCGCGGACCTCTTGATTTTTTGTAGGGCAGCTCCAAGCTGTTGAACCAGTTGAGGTATCAAAAGTCAAGAAAAAAGTCTATGAACTATCTTGAATCAAATAAAGATAGCATTAATAAGGGCTAAGGCCTACTGAAATCTAGTGGCTATAATCTGTCGAGCATATGGACGCTGACATGATCAATAAAAACCATAAATATTAAATTTTCTAAACAGTCAAAAAATCGAACAAAACACAGAAATACGAACCGACAGTGTTTTAAAGGCATCAAAGATCAAAATATATGTGGTCTTACAATGATTCAAAAGGTATGAGGAGACTATTCATAAGAGCAAAGGCACAGCTTGACAGGGTTCCAAGAATTCATAAAATAAAGACAAATAAATACTAAATATAACCTGAATTTTCGTCAGGAGTTTCCATCAATCCAAGCAAAATTTTGCTTTCGTTTGACAATATATTTCCTGCTTCAATCTATTTTTGCCAGCAAACATACCTCAGACAGAAAGGACAATGATTATAATACATACTGACTTCGTTATATCAATTCAAAAGAAGTTCAACCACAAAAAAATAAAAAATTCTCGCTGGGCCATTGTCTGTTTTCTACCGCTCCTTGGACGTTGGTCAGACGTTCATGTGTTGTCCCCAGCAGCCGGAAGTTTGGCTTCATCCAATCATAGGGCCGACCTTATGGAGGTATCGTTCCAGTCTTTATATAGAGTTCACTGTGAGTGACTCACACTGTACCGGGGGGCGCGGTACAGTCACTTATAAACAGCGTATAGTTGAACTACTCAGCGAACTATTTAGGCACTCAAGAATAACCAAATCGTACAAATAACAAGACATTCTGTTAACAAGTTTATCAAATCAGTTAATGACCATCTTTAATAAGAAGCGTCTACAGTACAACATATTTGCTTTATTATGCAAGCAAGAAGTGTTTATTAATATTTCGGTTTCTGGACTTTCCGAATCTAATTTAAAAAGTTTAGAAATATACAAAGTCAAAGTCTTCAGTGCTGATCTATATAAATGTTCGTCGATCGATCGAATATTGTCGTTGATCGAATATTTGTATTAAAGTACAACCTCAAAGTCAACGAGGAGTCGAGGACAGCAGATTCGAATATGCCGTTTGAGTAAAATCGACAGATACAACAATTAAATTTCCACAAATCCAAAACGTGTGGACAAGAAACATAAATGTGCTATACTGGACGGTAAATATACTTCAAACAATCAACAGCATTCGAATATTTTTAGTGTATGTATCAGTACCTGTAACCGCAGACTCGCAGAGCGGGTTTTTGTTTATCAATTTATGATCGTTCGTCGCCTTCGGCTTCATTTCTGGCGATTGACGGCAACAAATATGAATTATCCAGCAAATGTCGTAAATTTTGAAATATATCTAATTTACCGCTCGAATTTAACGTTACCGGACTTGCAACAACCTTGACGTTTATAAGAACCGAATCAACCGCTCCCCCCAGGACGGGCGAAGCTCAAATTATCCACGTAACCAAATACTCCAAGAATCGTGGAGTATTTGGGAATCACGTGACCAGCCTTTGCCAGGGTCTTCTCCTCGCGCCATTTTGAAAGCAGAGAAGACCCTGGGTACGAGGTTGAGAACGTGTGTTCTCAAATTCATTAATAATTCATGAATTATCGTCGCTAATCCATGAACGTATACCACATCACATGGATGAGTTTTGATACCCAATGAAAACTTGCAGGAAACTTCTTAGTGAACTTGATCACATTTCTTAATCTTCATATTAAAATCAATGAAGAAAACACCGCAAAACACGATGCGAATATTTTATCCGGTGTCCTTGCTGAAATTTTGTACGGTGTTTTCTATCGCAAAAATATTCATTTATACCGAAAATAGAAAAATTCTGTATTGCCAAAAAAATGTTATTAAAGAAAACGTTAGTTTTTGCTTTTGAAAAATATTGGCGTTACCGTTTGTTTTTTTATAATCTTTCTATTGATTGTTTATGCTTGAAGAAAAAGTCTGTAAGAAAAATATATATGGGGGTCACCGTGTTTCTTTTTTAAATATACGAGATAATACTGTATGCCATTTTGAAGGGAATTTGTTACGTCTGTGTAGCAACTGACTAAATGTTACTAAAAATAATGGAATTCAAAATTAGAAGTATTAATTTATCTATATAAAACAGTATCTGTCGAATGAAGCTTAAGGTGGCTCCATACAGTTTCTTGAAAAATGGAAAATACAAGTTTGAGAGTCCAAAACACACGATTAAACAATCCGGAAAAAGAATAAAACTAAATGTTATGCATAGTTAAACAGTCTGACAATCAAACACCGTTACCAAATAAATAGCAACAGTTGTTCCTATGGCAACAATGACGTTTCAAAATGGCTGCCAATTACCCTTCAAACTAGTTTAATTCGAAAAAAACTTTGGTGACCCCCAATTTTTTTCTTCATTAAAACGTTTCTTGAACTATGAGTAATCAATAGGCCGAATTAAAAAAAATTCTGTAGAACGAAATTTTTTAAAAATTAACAAACATGATTTTTCGGGAAAAAAAATTGTTCGTTCTACAGAATTTTTTTAAAATCGGCCTATTGATTACTCATACTTCAAGAAAAGTTTTAATGAAAAAAAAATTGGGGGTCACCAAAGTTTTTTTCGAATTAAATTAGTTCGAAGGGTAATTGGCAGCCATTTTAAAACATCATTGTTGCCATAGCAACAACTGTTGCTATTTATTTGGTAACAGTTTTTTATTGTCAGACTGTTTAACTATGCATAACATTTAGTTTTATTCTTTTTCCGAATTGCTTATGCACGTGTTTTGGACTCTTAAACTTGTATTTTCCATTTCTCAAGAAACTGTGTGGAGCAACCTTAAACATGCAAAATCTGATAATAAAGAGTCAATCTGATATACATCATTAAGTTTCAACACGAATTTGAGTGAATCAGCAGTGAGAGGTTCTAAACACGAGAAAACAGATGAGAACCGAGGGCGTAGCTCCCAGGTTTTTATTGTTTTCGAGTGTTTGGAGTCCCCTGATGAAACACGATAAACGAGTGTTTGATCTTGCTTCTCAAATACCGAAATACACAGGGTATCTTTTAGAAATTTGTAGTTTTTAGTGGCGTCAGCATTTCACGCGCATCGCACGTTATGACGCAAGATGGCGTCGGCAGCTTGCATACGTCGTGTCATTCTGATGGTCCGAGTTTTTTTTTTATTTCTCGTAAGGTTTTTCCCGATGCGCACATTCACGGAATTTGATGAAATTACCATGTCCAGCCACCTCAAGGTTTGAAACAAAAGAATCATTAATTTAACCCCAGATTCCTAACAAGACGCCGGTAATTTTAGGGGAAACAGCACACAAACTATATACACGTAAAATCTCACAGCTTGTCAACAGGATGTTGTCGCAACAGGCCACAGGGAGCCCATCTTGGCAATTTGTCATGCCAAAAAGCGCGTGGGCACTGTGGCGGACTCGAAAGACGCACGGGGGACTGTGGCACACTCGGTCGTGGTGTGTTATTAGGAAAATAATCAAGGGACGAAACACGAATTCTTCCTTGTTTTGAACATCGTTTTAAGCGCCTATAGGTATTCAAATTGTAAGATAATTGAGCGAAGTAGTTGTGATGATTCATTTATCCAAATACAAATCAAAATGATGCAAAATCTCAACTTTTAGCCGTGACTTTGCAGCTAAATTACATATCGTATTTTCGGGAGATGTGTTCCGCAAGTAGCTATAGGACACTATATCATCGTTGACACTTCGGATAGCCGCGAAATCCTAAGATAAGCTTTTCGGATAAAGCGGGATGTCTCAGGATTATTGATTTATTGTACATTCATCTGACTCTGAGTTTCAGTCGGTTTCAGTATATTCTAACGGTGGCTCCCAACGATACGAGATGTCCTGGGTACTTGCGGAACACATTCCACGTCGAACGTTTGGTGTTTCATCCCTGATATTTTCCCCTCTCCCTCCACCCCCTTTCCCCCCGTTTTTTCCTTTTTTCCGCGTTTTTCCCCGCTTCCGGTAACCGTTTTTCGTGTTTTTTTAAAATCCCCTGCCACAGGTGCCCACGCGCTTTTTGGCATGACGAATTGCCAAGATGGGCTCTCTGTAAACAGGCTAGTAGCAAGGCTGTTAACAGGTTGTAACAATATGATAAATTGTACATATACATGTAGTGCATGTCATGGTACGTTTGCGAGCTTGGTGTAATGTAACAGACGTTTGGTGGACGTTCGTCAAGCTCAATAGAGCCCCAGAAAGCCCCAGACAGGAGCACATAGAAGCCTCAGTGGCTCAATGGTTAGAGCGTCTAACCGGTCATAAGAAAAGTAATTGAGCTTGACGAACGTCCAACATACAAACGTCTGTTAGGTTAATTGGAACAACGCTGTTCATTCAACAAGCCGCTACAACCTTGTAAGCATCAACCTATTAACAACTTGTCGAGTGCAGAGCGGTAACAGGTTGTTTGAAAAACTTGTCACAGGTCTGTTGGAATCATCAACCTTGTAACAAGTCGCCAAGAATCTGTTACAGGTCCGTTAACAAACTCGGACAACTAGTGCGAACACATCACTTTGATAGTCTGTTGAACAGCCTTGTAAGAACTTGCTTGCAGCTAGGCATGTAACAGTTTGGGCGTTTTTACGAGTGTAGACTTCAGTCTAAGGTTTCTGCTCTTGAATTTTGGGAAAAACCTTTCAAAATGAAATTTTCCATGTCCGAATTACCGAAAAACAAAAATCGTTGTTGGATATGACCTTCATACTAGGATAATATCTAAAAACTTTTAAAATTAAATATTTCCATGCGACCGATAAAAACGTCTGTATACCAACAAACATGAAATGACACCTATGGGCCTCTAAATTATATCTCCACAGAAATGGGATAGCAAATAAGGAAGTAAAAAGAGCTAATTCTCTTAACCTATTCTGATACATATAATGTTTGGAGTACTTGAAGTACCAACCTGTATGTTACTGAAACGTTAAGTTTGTAATGTTTTGTCCGTTCTTGCAGTACAAGCTATTGTTCTTCGGTCAACTATAAGTTCGGGTGGCTCAGTGATTAGAGCATCTGGCTATATTCAAGTCCCGTCTAGAAATCGGAGTTTCCTAAGTTTTAAAGTGCCCAGGAAGCAAACATTGAGTTTGTCTTACAAAAGTAACATATTTTGTAGTTTTTTCATTTCCTTGCTTCGTTGTTGAGATATTTCAGTTTGTTTGATATACAAATTAAATATCTTGACGTCATATGTGCATTAGTGCATAATGACTTACCAAAGAAGGTTATGTATCTTTGCTATTATCAAATACAATCACTTGAAAATCTACATGTTTGGTGTTGTGGGAGAAACACACCCACAGGTTTCTTTCGAATTAATTTATTTTGATAATAGCAGCGATATGTAACCTTCTCTGATAAGTCATTAATTTATCACATGTGCATGTCGCAGTGGCGTAACTCCTATAGGCGCTGCCCGGCAAAAGCCGGGTTTTAGGCTATTTAGGTTCTTAAATAGGTTTTTATTTTTTTTCGAGGTAAGGGTGCTTGCTGTTGGTCCAACAACAAGCTCAAAATGGGTGTGGCCCCTTGCTTCTGTACAATAAACACTTTAATTATAACTAATATGACCACATAATGAAAAAGAACGTGGCCTGCTCTGATTTATATCCAGGTCCTTTATGTGACAATTAAACTGCAACAAAACTAGAATGTTTATAAAACAATGGAACCGCCTGACAGTTGCGCAGTCATACCGTAACAACCAGCTTTTGTCCATTTATTTTCAGTTATTTCAACTGAAGTTTTTCAAATAAGAACCTGTTATAATTTTTAGGCTAAAAGGGTTCTTATAAAATGGGGGTTTAAAAAGCAAATTTTAGCTTAAAGGTTCTTAATTCGTAGGTTCTTACACGCGGGTTTTTACTGTAATCCAACAAACGTTTGATATAATGATGAATTTTCCCTTGTTATACCAATTAATTTTTTGGGAAATTTCCTCGCAGAAATCGCCGAAAATGCACTGGGACATGTGAAATTCAATTCGGGGGGCTTCGCGCCCTAGGTCCTCCGGGGCCGGGGGGGCCCTTTTCAGTTTGGGCCAGGGGCACCCTAGCCCAAAGTTACGCCACTGGCATGTTGTCAAGTTGTTTAATTTCTCTGAAATATCGCAACCACGAAGCAAGACAACGAAAAACTGCAAAAGATGTCACTTAAGGTGGCTCCACAGTTTCTTGAAAAATGGAAAATACAAGTTTGAGAGTCCAAAACACGTGCATAAACAATTCGGAAAAAGAATAAAACTAAATGTTATGCATAGTTAAACATTGTGACAATCAAAAACTGTTACCAAATAAATAGCAACAGTTGTTACTATGGCAACAATAACGTTTCAAAATGGCTGCCAATTACCCTTCAAACTAATTTAAGGTGGCTCCACACAGTTTCTTGCAAAAAGGAAAATACAAGTTTGAGAGTCCAAAATTCAAATTCATTAAAACTTTTGTTGAAGCATGAGTAATCAACAGGCCGATTTAAAAAAAATTCTGTGGAACGAAATTTTTTAAACATTAACAAACATGATTTTTCCGGAAAAAAAATTATTCGTTCAACAGATTTTTTTTAAATCGGCCTATTGATTACTCGTACTTCACGAAAAGTTTTAATGAAAAAAAAATTGGGGGTCACCAAAGTTGTTTTTTTTAATTAAATTAGTTTGAAGGTAATTGGCAGCCACTTTGAAACGTCATTGTTGCCATAGCAACAACTGTTGCTGTTTATTTGGTAACAGTTTTTGATTGCCAGACTGTTTAATTATGCATAACATTTAGTTTTATTCTTTTTCCAAATTGTTTATGTACGTGTTTTGGACTCTCAAACTTGTATATTCCATTTTTCAAGAAACTGTGTGGAGCCACCTTAAGTGTTCTTTGAAATAAGACAGACTTAATTTTGGCTTCGTAGGCACTTTAACATCAAAGACAGAGGTTGTGCAGCAAGAACTAACAAAACATGACAAAACCCAATTTTTGTTTCATAGCTACTTCAACTGTCCACCTGGCTGTCGCGTTTGACCCTACCTTCTCCATACAGACACCAACTTGTCAGTTGCTTGATCTTTTTATTATCGAGAGAACCATATTCGGACTCCATCATGAATTCCATGTAGTTGGGCTCGAGATTAAACTCATTCAACTTCGCGACCACAGTATCGTTAAAATTTCTCGATTCCAGACGCATCTTGACGTTCCAGTACAACCGAATACGATTATTGAACGTCACATACACAAGGCAAGGGAAAGACCTCTTTCCGTCCATGGAGTACGTCCCTGCACAAAAGGTTGAAATATCCTCCCCGAATTTAAAACTTACGATATTCTCATAGCGATCCATGATATAGGTCTCACCGTCCAAAGCACAGAATACAATTTCTTCGGCGCCGTCGCCTGTGATGTCGAGCTTCTGTACTGTGAAGAAGTTGTGGTTGAGGTTGACAGACCAGTGCATTTTCTCGTCCCTGATCACGGCTAAGGTTCCGTTTAAGGTACACATGGCTATGAAGTTCGTCGGACTCGTCGACGGTCCTCTGACTAGCTTGCAGCTCCAGCTTACAACATGGGTCGGGATCGAGGACGTGTCGCTCCTTGGAGGCAGTGGACGCTGAAGTCGGACGGTCTCGTTGCTTGAATGACAGTCGGCGAAGCAAATGGCTGAATCCTACATACAGACGAGAAAAATTAATCATCGGCTTAAGAAATCCTGAATTTTTAGGGGGGGACACCTTTCATTGTAAAATAGTTATGTCACTCTGTAATACTCGCTCTCATTTGGTGCACGAACATAAAAAATTACCCTGTTGGAAAAAATGCCTAGTGGAAACACAAGGCAGAGTTGGAGCATGTGTTGTTGCTAGTGTTGGTGCTAATGTTGGTGCTGCTGCTCGTGTTGGTGCTAGTGCTAGTGTTGCTGCTGGTATTGGTGATGGTGATAGTGCTAGTACTGGTGCTAACGCTGGTGTTGGTGTGTTGGTACTAGTGCTAACGTTGTCACGAATGGAGTCCCACAAGGATCAGTTATGGGTCCACTATTATTTATCGTGTTCATCAATGATCTTCCCAAAGTTGTTACAAAATCTGTCGTTGACATATATGCAGATGACACGACAATTAGTGTGTCGGCCGCTTGGGAATCGGTTCCAACTTCTATACAGCATCAACTACAAGAGGATATGGATCAAGTTATTAAGTGGACACTTGAGAACAAAATGGTTCTAAATTCATGTAAAACAAAAACTATGTTTGTTACAGGAAAACGATTAGCCAGTAAATTCACCAATCCGGAACTCAATATACTAACTAGTTCATGGGGATAAAGTCGAAGAAGTGAATTCACAGAAATTACTCGGAGTGTATATCGAAAAGGAACTGAATTTTACCGAACATGTGGATGTAACATGCAAGAAACTGGGACAAAGAATTGGAGTTTTAAAGAAAATTAAACGTCATCTTCCGCTTAAAGAAAGGAAACAGTACTACAACGCTATGATAAAGCCAATCATGATGTACGTGCTGGTGTTAGTATTGGTGCTAGTGCTAGTGTTGAGTGTTAGTATTCGTGCTAGTGTTGATGCTAGTGCTCGTATTGATGCTAGTGTTGGTGTTAGTACTGATGCTAGTGCTGGTGTTAGTATTGGTGCTAGTGCTAGTATTAATGCTAGTGCTGGTGTTAGTATTGATGCTAGTGCTGGTGTTAGTATTGGTGCTAGTGCTGGTGTTAGTATTGATGCTAGTGCTGGTGTTAGTATTGGTGCTAGTGCTGGTGTTAGTATTGATGCTAGTGCTGGTGTTAGTATTGATGCTAGTGCTGGTGTTAGTATTGGTGCTAGTGCTGGTGTTAGTATTGATGCTAGTGCTGGTGTTAGTATTGATGCTAGTGCTGGTGTTAGTATTGGTGCTAGTGCTGGTGTTAGTATTGATGCTAGTGCTGGTGTTAGTATTGGTGCTAGTGCTGGTGTTAGTATTGATGCTAGTGCTGGTGTTAGTATTGATGCTAGTGCTGGTGTTAGTATTGGTGCTAGTGCTGGTGTTAGTATTGATGTTAGTGCTGGTGTTAGTATTGATGCTAGTGCTGGTGTTAGTATTGGTGCTAGTGCTGGTGCTAGTATTGATGCTAGTGCTGGTGTTAGTATTGGTGCTAGTGCTGGTGTTAGTATTGATGTTAGTGCTGGTGTTAGTATTGATGCTAGTGCTGGTGTTAATATTGGTGCTAGTGCTGGTGCTAGTATTGATGCTAGTGCTGGTGTTAGTATTGATGCTAGTGCTGGTGTTAGTATTGATGCTAGTGCTGGTGCTAGTATTGATGCTAGTGCTGGTGCTAGTATTGATGCTAGTGCTGGTGTTAGTATTGATGCTAGTGCTGGTGTTAGTATTGATGCTAGTGCTGGTGCTAGTATTGATGCTAGTGCTGGTGTTAGTATTGATGCTAGTGCTGGTGTTAGTATTGATGCTAGTGCTTGTGTTAGTATTGATGCTAATGTTGGTGTTAGTATTGATGCTAGTGCTGGTGTTAGTATTGATGCTAGTGCTTGTGTTAGTATTGATGCTAATGTTGGTGTTAGTATTGATGCTAGTGCTGGTGTTAGTATTGATGCTAGTGCTGGTGTTAGTATTGGTGCTAGTGCTAGTATTGATGCTAGTGCTGGTGTTAGTATTGGTGCTAGTGCTGGTGTTAGTATTGGTGCTAGTGCTAGTATTGATGCTAGTGCTAGTGCTGGTGTTAGTATTGGTGCTAGTATTGATGCTAGTGCTGGTGCTAGTATTGATGTTGTGCTGGTATTGGTGTTAGTGGTGTTTTTAATTAAATAGGCATTTTAACATTTTCACAAGCATTACATCCAAGGGTCTTTCGTATTTCAAAGTATTCAATGCTGAACTCAAACCTGAGATTTCAACTGTTCGGTCTGTTTCTGAAGATTTTCCTTCAATGATTCCTCAACACAGACCAAGTAAGTGTATGCTCCTCCTGGCTGTGACACCAGAATGGCTGGACAAGTACCACTTCGACCCTGAACTACGGACAATGATTCAATATGTCCTAGTAACTTCCACCTCTTCATACAAACGAACCTGCCTTGAAAAAACGTTGAGCTTGTGGGTGTAATCTAGACAAATTATAAATAATAAGATGTATTTTTTAAACCAAAATGTCGAGATACTCAGAGCGTTGACAGCGAGATGCTGTTGACACAATGGTTAGCGCAAGTGCCTTTCACTTTTGCGACCTGGTTCGATTCCAGCTTGGTGCAGTCAGTTATCGGATTAAAATTCCACCTTGACGGCTTGCGAGAAGAAACTAAGTGCTCCCAGCTGACTCTATCATACACCACACTTTTTCTTGAATGAATGAATGAACGAACAAAGGAACGAACGAACGAACGAACGAATGAATAAATGAATAAAGTGAAGTAGATTGGAGTAGAGCAAAGTGGATTGGATGAAATGGAGTGGTGTGAAGTGAAATGAAATGAAGTGCAGTGAAGTGATGTAAAGCGAAGTGAAGGGAAAGGAAGAGAAGGGAAAGGAAGAGAAGGGAAAGGAAGTGAAGTAAAGTAAAGTAAAGTGAAGTGAAGTGAAGTAAAGTAAAGTAAAGTAAAGTAAAGTAAAGTAAAGTAAAGTAAAGTAAAGTAAAGTAAAGTAAAGTAAAGTAAAGTAAAGTAAAGTAAAGTAAAGTAAAGTAAAGTAAAGTAAAGTAAAGTAAAGTAAAGTAAAGTAAAGTAAAGTAAAGTAAAGTAAAGTAAAGTAAAGTAAAGTAAAGTAAAGTAAAGTAAAGTAAAGTAAAGTAAAGTAAAGTAAAGTAAAGTAAAGTAAAGTAAAGTAAAGTAAAGTAAAGTAAAGTAAAGTAAAGTAAAGTAAAGTAAAGTAAAGTGAAGTGAAGTGAAGTGAAGTGAAGGGAAGGGAAGGGAAGGGAAGTGAAGTGAAGTGAAGTGAAGTGAAGTGATGAAGTGAAGTGAAGTGAAGTGAAGTGAAGTGAAGTAAAGTAAAGTGAAGTAAAGTGAAGTGAAGTAATGAAGTGAAGTGAAGTGAAGTGAAGTGAAGTGATGTGAAGATAAGTGAAGTGAAGTGAAGTAAAGTGAAGTAAAGTGAAGTGAAGTAATGAAGTGAAGTGAAGTGAAGGGAAGGGAAGGGAAGGGAAGAGAAGAGAAGAGAAGAGAAGAGAAGAGAAGAGAAGAGAAGTGAAGTGAAGAGAAGTGAATTGAAGTGAAGTGAAGTAATGAAGTGAAGTAAAGTAAAGTAAAGTGAAGTGAAATAATGAAGTGAAGTGAAGTGAAGTGAAGTGAAGTGAAGTAAAGTAAAGTAAAGTGAAGTGAAGTGAAGTGAAGTGAAGTGAAGTGAAGTGAAGTGAAGTGAAGTGAAGAGAAGTGAAGTGAAGTGAAGTGAAGTGAAGTGAAGTAAAGTGAAGTGAAGTAATGAAGTGAAGTGAAGTGAAGTGAAGTGAAGAGAAGTGAAGTAAAGAAGTGAAGTGAAGTGAAGTAAGTGAAGTGAAGTGAAGTGAAGTGAAGTGAAGTGAAGTGAAGTGAAGTAAAGAAGTGAAGTGAAGTGAAGTGAAGTGAAGTGAAGTGAAGTGAAGTGAAGTGAAGTGAAGTGAAGTGAAGTGAAGTGAAGTGAAGTGATGTGATGTAAAGTCAATGACTGAGTAAACACTTGGTATTTCCTCTCGTTCTATAGCGGTGTCTGTGGCCTTATTCTTTTTGTAAATACAGGGAATAAACGTTTTAGTGTATCATAACAACATTACTAATTCCGAAAAAAACACAATCGTATCACAGCGGCGGATCTAGCGTGAAATCTGCCACGGTCGCACCCCTCTAGATCCGCCCCTGTATCATTCGCCATCTTATGTGCTAATGTTACGCATAACTTGAAAGTTAGTGGCGTCACAAGCTGGGTAAGTCTCTGATAAAGACTCTTATAAAGGTACGTTTGACGTCATTTGAACACAAAAGAAGTGTAACGGCACTCGGCTATCTCCTCGTGCCTCTACTCAACTTCTTTCGTGTTCAAATGACGTCACAGGTAACTTTACAAAAGTGCATATGTTTTTATGATTATTGTTATGTTTTTATGTTTTATTTGTTAAATAATAGATTTCTATCTTAAGCCCTAATCAAACGAGAACGCAAGTCATCGCAAGTTGGCAGTCACAAATTTCTGTGGCGGTCGTTCGAACACCCAAATTAACAAAATAAAGGTTTCACGAGTGTTTTAAACAAGTTTTAACTTTGTCACGGTACATGATATTTTCGAGAAATTATTCAGAGCGGCTGGCTAAGATAGCGTGACTGCCAACTTGCGATGACTTGCGTTCTCGTTTGATTAGGGCTTTAGTAGTGTTTTCAGCTTGAAGTTGGTAAAGTTTTTTTGTTTGTTTTTGCTGCACAAGCTGTCGTAAATTAAAGGAAGGTTGTGGGTTCGAGTCCCGTCTGGAGCTCAAAGTTTTTCTCTGAGTTTAATTTACGACAGCATGTACAGCAAAAACAAACGAAAAAACTTTAATAGATTTGTCATAACTCATAACTATGGTGCAAGCTGACTGTAATACTACGGTTCCGGTTTGAGCGTAATTTGACAACACACGTTTCACGCGGGAAGCTAACATGTTGCTAAGCCGAAACTGCGAAGTTACTAAGGCCAAACGGCATTGTTTCTTCGCGAAAACATCGCGTTGTGGGGTTTGTCAGTGAAATGACCGATCGGAAAAGAACTGTGGAGTTCTTAGCTTCACTTGACGAATATTTAATTGTGTATAAAGATGGGTTATAAACATGACAACATTTGCTTTGAAAATTTGGCGCTCGTTTCAAATTGAAACAATACCGTTTGGCCTTAGTAACGTTACAGTTTCCGCTTAGCAACATGTTAGTTTCCCACGTGAAACGTGTGTCGTCAAATTACGCGTGTCCACGCTCAAACCGGAACCGTAGTAAGGGTTATACAAAACAGTTAGTTGATAATTATTGTAAATCAAAATTTGGAGGTAGGCCCAACAATTTAAAAATTGTTTTTAACTCGTATAGTACCTTTGAAGAGTCGCCAATCGTTGGAAGATCCTTTGAGTTTTGTTTTTGAATTGAATTTTTCCCCTCTTTCGAATCTTGTTTCACGAGACACTTGTCTTTTGGATGAATATCTTCTGATTCTAAAATATAAAGTCATGGTAAAAACTAAATTTAGATTGACTGATGAATAAGAATCATAAAATTAATATTATTTTCGTCATTATTATTATCATCATCATCATCATCATCAAAATAGATCAATTGACGTTATTGGAGGATTGGTACCAAGCCACAGGGGGATGCCACCCCTGATCGAAGGTAACCATGGCAACCCCGCCACAGCCCACCTCCGGGCAACCTCGTACCCAGGGTCTTCTCTGCTTTCGAAATGGCGAGAGAAGACCCTGGCAAAGGCTGGTCACGTGATTCTCAAATACTCCACGATTCTTGGAGTATTTGGTCACGTGGATACTTTGAGCTTCGCCCGTCCTGGGGGGAGCTGTTGCAAGTCCGGTAACGTTAAATTCGAGCGGTAAATTAGATATATTTCAAAATTTACGACATTTTCTGGATAATTCATATTTATTGCCGTCAATCGCCAGAAATGAAGCTGAAGGCGACGAATGATCATAAACTGATAAACAGAAACCCGCTCTGCGAGTCTGCGGTTACAGGTACTGATACATACACTAAAAATATTCGAATGCTGTTGATTGTTGGAAGTATATTTACCGTCCAGTATAGCACATTTATGTTTCTTGTCCACACGTTTTGGATTTGCGGAAATTTAATTGTTTTATACTCAAGCGGCATGTTCGAATCTGCTGTCCTCGTTGACTTTGAGGTTGTACGTTAATACAAATATTCGATCAACAACAATACTACGATCGATGAACATTATAGATCAGCACTGAAGACTTTGACTTTGTATATTTCTAAACTTTTTAGATTAGATTTGGAAAGTCCAGAAACCGAAATATTAATGAACACTTCTTGCTTTCATAATAAAGCAAATATGTTGTAGTGTAGACGCTTCTTACTAAAGATGGTCATTAACTGATTTGATAAACTTGCGTTAAGAGAATGTCTTGTTCTTTGTAGGATTTGGTTATTCTTGAGTGCCTAAATAGTTCGCTGAATAGTTTTACAAACGCAAGCCAACTATACTCTGTTTATCAGTGGCTGTACTGCGCCCCCCTGTACAGTGTGAGTCACTCATCAAAATATTCCAAAAGTATTGGTATCACGTGACCAGCCTTTGCCAGGGTCTTCTCTCCGCCCCGTATAATTCGAGATTAGGTGTTTGTGATTCACTGCACGGCATTCACTGATCCAGGTGATGGCGACAGAATATCGTCAAGATAGCGCTTCTCGTGTAAATGTGCAAGTTGCAAGAGGTCAAAACGAAGACTAAGCTTTCACGAACTGCTGTATACGAACGAACATGAAATGAGTTACGCTCCTTCGTAGCTAGGGAAGGTGCGAAAACCTAACTTAAATCAACATATAGACACTTTCAGACGCTTTCAAAGATAGCCGACATATAGAACCACGGTTATAGAACCAGGTGCGTATCATTATAGTCTAAACGGCGACATATTAATAGTTAAGAAATTCAAGTGTTTTATCAAATTTAGCAAGACTTTCCTTCTGGCTGTTGAGTTATCATTCTGACTGAACTGAATAACTGGTAGCCTCGAGCTAGTCGGCTTCGATAATATAAATAATACCAGACGCACTGGCGCACAAATTGGACATTTAATGGCAGAAAGAAACTTCGTTTGAAAAAGAGCTTACCTCATTTAGCAATAATCTTTATTACACGAAGTTATTAAGTGAAGAATGTGTAATCTCCTCTTATTAATATGTTTTGACGTTTTGAACGGCACATTATTAGTGAGTCAAGGCGACGGACGGGGCTCGATTTGTGATGAAAGTGATGACACTTGCTTCTGTATTATAAAGCCAGCCACTGACAGACAGAGAGATTCAGGGAGTTTCAATCCGGATCTACTTTGCTATTTCTTTTCTTTTGTTCCACAGCGATGTGTTTTAAAAATATTAAGAGCTACGGCATCTTTAATAGCCGTCTTGTTGGAATATGTCTCCATGCATTGTTGAAGTCCGTAAACAATAACTTTGAAAATAATTTATTCTGGATTAATTTTGTTCGACCAATAGAAACTCGCGGCCGCCAAATTCGACGAATAGAAATACGCGGCCTCTAACGGCCGCGAGTGATGAAAAAAAACCCATGCTTTGTTGCAGGCCCACATTTCACAGCAACAGGAGGGCCTGCCCGCAGGCTACCCCGCCATTTAGAGAAGGCCCTGTACGAGGTTGACCTCCGGGCACCAGTCACACTGTGAAAACAGTGGAAATATATACCTACCTTGCATTCTAACAGGAGTGGGTGGGTGGGTGGGTCAACTCAGCGCAAAGCAAGAAATCCCAAGTATCTACTCACCATGCATGGCAACAGATACTATTCAACAAATACTTCATAAGTGTGGTTCTCCTTCTGCAGTTCAGTATACAGAATAATTATGCAATGAGTCATTTTATAGACAGCAATAACCACAGACTATGACTCAACGTAACAAGCCATGAAAAAACTAAAACTCTATATAGGGAGGCACCTTAAGAAACCATAAATATAAGTGACAAACCTTTGTCGGGTAGTTCGTTTACCCATTTAAAAACTCGAACGACTCTGTCTGTTGAAGCAATGACCAGTTCATTTGCACCATCTCTGTCGACATCAGCAAGAACAGCTACTTTGCTATTTGTCGGCAACGATTGATGATAAATTGAAACAAAATTGTTTTTGCCCTCTGTTGTTTTCTCTTCGCATTCCTACGGGAAGAAAAAGAAACACATTTATTACCAAACATGTTTACGTACTATTTAATGAACGAGAAGGAGTGTTTTATCAGATATAAGACACGAGGCGAAGCCGAGTGTTTTTATATCTGATAAAACACGAACTGCGAAACACGAACCACTTGGTAAGTTCATTGGTGTAGTAAGTTTGAAAAATAACCTCGTTTAAGCCGAGAAAATCAAAGCTAAAGTTTATGTAAATCAGGAGGTATCTTTATCACATATAAAGGCCTGGGCAAACGCTTTCAACATTTCATTCAACATCGTTCAACATTGTTGAATTCAACATGTTGAAAGCGTTTGGCCACCCCTGTTGAATGATGTTGAACGTTGTTGAATGGTATTGAATGATGTTGAATGATGTTGAACGAAATTTGAACATGTTCAAATTTTCGTTCAACACGCGTTCAACATTTCTATTGTTCTCAAAATGTTGAAAGGTGTTGAACGCATTTGGCCACATTTCATTCAACTTTGTTGAACAGAGACATGCGCCATGCGGGATATTGTCGATTCCAGCTTTCGTGGTAGCCCGCGTTCAATTAATTGTCATTCATGAATGTTGAACGATGTTGAATTCATTTGGCCACTCGTGCTTTCAACATTATTCAACAATGTTCAACAATGTTGAATGCGATGTTGAAAGCGTTTGGCCAGGCCTTTACAGCAGAAATATTACCCAATTCACATGTTAATGGAATACTAATGAATAGTATATTCCATATTTTATCATTTTTTCCATTAAAATCTTCAAGCGGTTTACCATACGAAAAGAAAAAACACACACAAATGCCTACATTGACGTCATCCTCATTACCATTTTGGAAATACAAACCTCTATATAACAACAAATAAAAGTTCAAACCAAAAAATATTTTGGCATTCAACTATTCACGTTACATAGAATCCATATCAGTAATATCTTATTTGAGTTTATAAGTATAGGTAATAGCATGGTTTCGAGTGCAATTTGGAAAAAAACAGGCACGAGTGAGTTTTTCAAATACTGTCAAAATAGCACGAGTCCGAAGGACGAGTGCTATTTGAAGTATTTGAAAAACTCACGAGTGCATGTTTTTTTCCAAATTCACGAGAAACCATGCTATTACTTATTAATAATATACATGAAAAAATGTTCAAAACAACTGTACTAACATTTTAACGTACGTGTTTGTTTCGCCGTCCACTCCTCGCATATTTATTTGTTAAAAAACGCTTCGCTTCCTTTACTACTTGAAAAAGTTTACTCGAGGCATAAAGAAGCTTCTGGTCTTCTTGTAGGTATACTTCACTTGGCAATATTAAAGCATAACTAGCTTCAAATTTGAACAAATTATCCCCAAACCCGCCGAATCTTGGCCGCCATCTTTGTTTGTTTTGTGTCGGGAAAAATCCGCTGTACAATCAATTTGATTGGTTCTTAGTGATAACAGATTTTTGCACTGTGATTACAGATTTTTGCACTGTGATAACACAATTCTGCACTGTTGTTTGGGATTAACTGCACTGGAATAGCACTTTAAACGAGAAGTAATTTTTACTCCGAAATGTGGGGTGAAAATTAAGGGGTAAAAATAAGGGGGTAAAAATGAAATAGTCCCAGTCCTCTATTTATTACGCTATTAGTGGAACCTTGGTCTCCCAATGGGTCACCCATAACCATGTACTAATCCTACGGGTTTAACTTACCTAATTGCATTAGGTTAGTTAACCCCATACGTAGGGGGGGAATTTTTACTCCATGCACTGTTAGTTACCCCTCACCAGTGCTGGAAAATATCCGGGAGCGCCGCTGCCAGTAAATGTTTTGTAAAAGTTGTTCGCAGGAAATTTTTTGTATCTTGCAGGAAATATTTGTCAGTTTTTTTAATCCAAGCCAAAGTTTAAAGATAAATTTCCTATTCTTCAAAAAATCAAAAAGTGTCACGGTCACACAATTTTGATGGGCATCACTTTTGATCGAATATAAAGTTTCATATTTGATGACTCATCTTTCTATATTCTTGCCAAACCCAGCGGCGATTTGTAAACAATTCGAAAGTGTTTTGAAGGTTTATTACATGACCTTAACCTGTCTAAGTTTCGTATATCCTTGCGCAAATGACACAACGATTTGTTCTAGAAAACAATGAAATATTTATCATTTCAGTATAATGTTGCTGTTGCAGGCTGCAGCTGTCATTGTGCATTTGCAAGAATGCAAGCTGCTTTTATCTTGTTCAACTGTTTCAGCATTTCGATTTTTGACGCCAGTACTTGTATTACGTAGTATTCAATTGAAAAAGTTCGCTATTTCAAAGTATGTATAGATACCACATTCCGATAAATTATGGTTTTGAGATACAAATTTGCAAGTCTGGTGGTATCACAACTTATAAAATTGAAAAATTCTATCCAGGCAGGAAATCGTTAATTTAGTTTAGCAGGAAATATTTATTTTTGGATTTTGCTGCCAGGAAGAAAAATGCTTTATCTAAGACTGCCCCTCACATGGGGGTAAAGTGAGCCTCCGTCATTAGTTACCCAAAAAAATGGGGGTAGATTTCATCCCTAGACAATTTACATATTCACCCCTTGAGGACGCTTTTCTCGTATTTTCGGTTGCGGCGCCGAGCTGGATTCGATGTCTTCAATTGGTGTTAAAGTCGTACAGATATTCGACCGGCAGATGAGGGAAAAAGAAAGGCAGCTAGGCTGGATCAGTGAACTCGATGTAAGTTAAAATGTGATACCTGGAACGCTAACGTCCAGTCATTCGGGGGGCAAAAAGTGAGGCAAAAAGTTCCAGGCCCTTGCGCGGTTTGCAGGTACGATTCAGTCTCCCACAAAATGTTTTTTACACGGTCACAGGTCTTGAGCGAACTGCGAAGACTCGAAAAGGTTTGAAAAATTATTTATTGAATCATTTTATCACGCTTTGCTAAACGTGCATTTTAAATTTTGATTGGTTGTGCTATGCTGCCGAACTAATTATGCAGTGATTGTCTATTTGTTGCTATAGGAAAAGTCATTGTCTTTACAAAACGTGCACGAAGTTTGTCAGTGAAGAAATTAAATCAAATTTTCGTTATATTATAAACCATATATATTAGAGTTTCGTCACTCCGAAGAGGATACAAAAAATCAACACAAACTTAGTATAGAATATGCCGTTTAGGTTAGTACCAGTTTCATCAGTTCGTTTTGTTTAAAAAGCATTCCGCATTCGTACCGAAAACAACAACATACAACTAGCCATGAGTAAACGTGAAAAATAAACAATCAAGTTGTCAGTTTATCTTTCTTAAAATATCATTAGTTACAAAAGGCCGTTTAACAAAACTGAACAAGAAATTAAAGGAGCAGAAATAAGAAAATGACATTAGATGTATATTATGAAATATCAAGTATCAATACGTCTTCAAACTCGTACAAGAATAGCTTTCTCACTCTTGTTCTCACCTTTTCGGCTGGCTGTTTTCATCCTAGCCAGCAAAAGGCCGGACGTCTGTTTTCTCAGCCTATTTTCATCCCTAGCTTAATTTACTGTATAGTTTTGGACTGCTATACAGTAAATAAAACAACAACAGCGCTGCACAACAATGGGAAACCATTAAATGCACGTTTAGTCTGATAAATAATTTTTTCAAACCTTTTTTCGAGCCTTCGCAGTTCGCTCAAGACGGGCGGCCGTGTAAAAAAACATTTTGTGGGAGACTGAATCGTACCTGCAAACCGCGCAGGGGCCTGGAACTTTTTGCCTCACTTTTTGGTCCTTCGTTAGCGTTCCAGGTATCACATTTTAACTTACATCGAGTTCACTGGGCTGGATAAGTTCTTATTTTGGTCTCGCATTATTTAAAATTTATCATAATTATATTCAGCCTAGCTGACGCCCGGGCCCGGGTGGGCCTGGGTCTGGCTACGCCACTGTCAGACATTTACCCTTCTAAAAATAGCACTTTTACACTTTTTTGCACTTTTACACTTTTTAAATTTTATCCCCTGAAATTTACAGTGTAGAATTCTGACAATAGTTATCAAGAAAAATGTATTTATATAGTCCCTGCATCAGGTGTTAAATAATTGTTAGTATTTGTAAGTTACGTTAAGCCACACGAGTACATGTGCGAGTTTGCAATTGTTGTAATGTACTTATTACGACATTGCTATAGGTTATGACAACCGGTTACACGAGCGCTGTAACCTGTTACCATTGATCTATACTGAGGCTCGGATGGAGAGCTAAGATTGCATATTCATAGTCAGGGGAGCACGGGTGGCGTGTGCTGTTAGCGCGCTGCCTCTCACCAAAAAGTTAAGTCCGGTTAGACGGGGTTAGTGCTTGGAATGGATGACCGCTTGGGAATGACCCCGTTGTCGGGCATGGACTCATGTGAGTAGAGTTGTAGTTGATCTCTCCTGTGCTTCGAGGGTTTTTCGCCGCGTTCTCCGGTTTTCCTCCCTCCATAAAATCAACACCTAACATCTTAGCTGTGATCCGTGGTCTGAACTGTGTCGTTGACGGCTGCTTGGAGCGCCTTTGATATGCCTCGACACGGCCACGTTGATCTGCGTCCTTCGCAATTCAGCCGCTGGCTGCAAGTAAGGATGATTAGCCCCCAGTCCTTTACCCTTTATATGCGTGCTCCTAAGCTGTGGCGTTTGCATATGAGATGTAGTTGAAATAATTGTGCACATGCATGGTACGCTTGCAAGCTTGGTGTAATGAATAACAGACGTTTGGTATAGACGATCGTTAAACTCTAAAATTCAGAAAATATTTTTGATCCCCAGCCAGGGATCGAACCTGTGACAACCTTCTGATGACCGGTCAGACGCTCTAACCATGCATTGAGCCACTGAGGCTCGGATGGAGAGCTAAGGTTGCAAATTCGTAGTCATATGTGTGCTTCTAAGCGGTCTATAGTGTCCTGCGATACACAGAAGCACATGCACAGTTAAAAGCGATTTCATTAAACAATCCCAAATTGATATTCAAGATTTTCCAACAAGTCATTATGTAGTGTGACGTCTAAGTGATGTATTTACATATAAAACAAATCTCAATATCCAAAGAACGAAGTGAGATATGGAAGAGCTGCAAACGTCAATCTTTATAACTTCAAAAGTTCTTTGAAATAAGAGAGTCTCTCCCGAACTCATTTTTTGCTGCATAAGCCCTTTAAGAATAATTTATATACATGTGACACAAAAGTAGTGCTGCAGTGTTTTGGAAAGTAAAACTACAAAGCAAAATAAAACTACAAAGCAAAGTAAAACTACAAATCTCGGCTGTTTACCACCTTTTCACTTTCCTCTATATGTATATGTATATGTATATGTATATGTATATGTACATGTATGTGGTAATGTAATGTCAGGGGCACACCTGGGGGGCTGGATCGGGGGTTGCAACCCGGCCTGCCCTTTATGTGACACTTTTTTGCGTAATCAAGATATCTAACTGGTATCTCAAATAGCTTGCGGGTTTAAGGAGATGGGGTCGTGATACCCTGCGAACAGCCTTCTTTTCCTTATTTCTTCGCTGAGAGAGAGGAAGAAAAGTAGGCTCTGCTGTATTCGTGTTTGGCTTCGTCCAAGATTTAGGACGAAGTAACCCGTTTAAGACCCGTTTATCGTTTTGTTTTCTGCTCTGATTGGGACTGGGTTCGAGATTGTAACCAAGCAACTGACATGCATGCGCAATGGAAACCAGTCACAAATACAGCAGAGCCTACTTTTCTTCCCCTCTCTCAGTGAAGAAATAAGGAAAAGAAGGCTCTGCTCGCAGGGTAGGGTCGTAGAGATTTGGGGTAGGTTTAACGAGGCAAGGCCGTAATTAGGGCGGCCAAGCGGTAATGGCCGCTGATCTCCACAGTATATAACTGGAATGCTCATCATTTATGCTCAGCAGTTAACATTTTGAAGCCATTGGCGGCCATATTGGTACTGCTGGTCCAGTCTACCTTGCGGGCTTAAGAGTAGTAAGATGAAGGAGAGTCGAAAAAGTCATAAAACAATTGTTAGATGGCAATTTACCGTTACCACTGAAAAATAGACGGAAAATACAAGCAAATACAATCCGAAATTGTCAACTACACACTTCAAGGCTTTGTAAAGACTTATAGGTATATAGTTTTACAAAGGTATATATATATATATATGGTTTTATAATGAAGTTATTGACTGATTTCGTTAGATTTTACGAGTTTTGATTTAGGCCAGTTTATCGATTACATACAAAGTTTCCGTGATGGCCATCTTGGTACTCCAAATTCGTCATCTCCGCTGGCTTCAGTTTTGGAGCCGGATGAGCAATCCAGTTATATAGAGATCAATGGGTAATGGTGGGCGAAAGAGGAAAATTCTCCTTTTTCCTGCCTTTCCCCGAAAGAGGAAAATTCTCCTTTTCATTGCCTTTCCCCAGCTTCACAGGCCATAGTATCCCAAATTTTTAAAATGCTGAAAGATTTTTCCCCCTTTTGGCGTACCATCCCTGCCATCATGATTTGCTAGTTGCGCGCCTGAATGCAACAGGCGTTTGGTAGACGTTATAGTCAAGCTCAATAACTGCATGTGACAATAAACTTGGCAAATAGACAATAAACGCTTTGCCACATAAACGCTTTGCCACGCGGCAAAGCGTTTATTGTCTATGTGCATGACATTCGAAGTTGAAAATTTTCAACTTTCATAGCGAAGCGCTTGACGTGCCCACGCGGGCAAAGTGGATACTAGAAAGTGGTCTTTATAAGCAGCCAACACCCTATGACGTCCAATGTCGCATCGTGTTAAGTTGATAAGTGCTGTCGAGTATGTGTAATCGCCCATGTCTTATAATTCGTGCATGTGACTTGGCGTTTTTTCAGGTTTCTTTGACACACAAGTGCATCCCGGAAGCTATATGTATAAGTCTACCGCGAGCAATGTCTAGGAGTTTGTTAATAGTTAGTATTATATACTGTATACTATATTACAGGTGTCTAAGACAACATTACAAAGTAGTACCTGTTCTTACAGAGTGAAAAACGAGACAAGGAACTTATATCAAGTTAACAGTCAAGTCACCTTTAATATTCCATATAATTCCTATCGCAAAAACGAGACAGCAAGTCAATGAGGAATATTTAAATGGTGAGTGATAAAAGGGCTTTGTATTACCAGAAAACTCAAAGACAAAATGGCCACTTAAAGCCCAAATCAAACGAGAACGCAAGTCATCGCAAGTTGGCAGTCACGCTATCTCAGCCAGCCCCTCTGAATAATTTCCCGAAAATATTATGTACGGTGACAAAATTAAAACTTGTTTAAAACACTCATGAAACCTTTATTTTGTTAATTTGGGTGTTCGAACGACCGCCACAGAAATTTGTGACTGCCAACTTGCGATGACTTGCGTTCTCGTTTGATTAGGGCTTAGCACTTTGAAGCCTGACGACGAGTCTTTAGTGTTTTATTCTGGCTAACGCCAGACGATTTTATTCAGCACAGGGAGAGGTCCAGGCTTCAAAGTGAGTAAAACCTATCTCTTTAACACTTTGAAGCCTGACGACGAGTCTTTAGTATTTTATTCTGGCTAACGCCAGACGATTTTATTCAGCACAAGGAGAGGTCCAGGCTTCAACGTGTTAGAACCTATCTCTTTAACACTTTGAAGCCTGACGACAAGTCTTTAGTATTTTATTCTGGCTAACGCCAGACGATTGTATTCAGCACATGGAAATGTCCAGGCTTCAACGTGTTAAAACCAATCTCTTTAACACTTTGAAGCCTGACGACAAGTCTTTAGTATTTTATTCTGGCTAACGCCAGACGATTTTATTCAGCACAGGGGGAGGTCAAGGCCTCAAAGTGTTAAAACCTATCTCTTTAACACTTTGAAGCACGACGACGAGTCTTTAGTATTTTATTCTGGCTAACGCGCCAGGCCTAATGGTTAATGGGTTAATTGGAAATTTTGAATATTGTTTTTAGAAAATAGCTTCCAATTTTGAACAGTGCTTGAAACAGTGCTTGAAGCTTTTAGATATGCATGTACAAACGTTTGTTGGACGTTCGTCAAGCACAATTACTTTCCAACACTACATGTATACGTACAACTTATCATATATGCATGTACAAGCATTCAAGATGGCTGCTTGCAAGATTATCATAAATCGTCGGGCCTAAACCCAACAAAAAACCCCAAGAGCAGCGGAACCGTGGTGGGAAGGTACGATTTTAGTTCCCACCAACTTTTTCCGGCTTATTTATTCAAAACTGGCGATCAGCACGTACGAATAATTTGTTAAGATTGGTTTCCGTATGATCGCTACGATCGCTCAAAAATGAACTTGGCGATCGCAGCAATCATAACGATCATATGGAAACCACTGACGCAACGATTGCTACGATCGCGGGTAGAAAATGTTCTATCTCGGCGATCGTTGCGTTTTATATGGAAACGGCGATTCTGCGAACTAAGCGATCTTGGCGATCAGCCATGGATCACCGCGGACCATTAAAACAATGGCCACAATCAGTCATGGCAACAGCAACACGATTGTTGATCCCTACGAACGTTGCAATCGCCGAGTTAATTTTTGAGCGATGGTCGCGATAATAGCGATTACGTGGAAACCAGGCTTTAGAGGTGAAGCAACACATTTCCCGATTCGTGCACAGACTAGCTTTAACTTACTCTCTAAATGCGTGAAATTTTGTTTTTAGAGGTCTTCATTTCCAAAATTCTGAATCCAGTGGCGTAACGCTCATTAAGTAGAAAGAGGTTAAATGGAATGACTCTCTAGGACCTTTCCCGAAGATGTAGCCTTGTAAAGTATGAAAACCTATCCCCCCCCCCCCCCCCCACCTAACCTCAAAAATGTGGAATCTCCAGGGGATTTTTGTCCACCACCTCCCCTCCGACCACTCTTAATGGACTACAGTCGTTTCCAAAGCTTGTGGGATGCGCAGTAAAGTTCAATACGTCACTTGGCGCAGCCTTCGGAAAACATCCAAGAGAGTCATCACATCCAACTTCTATAGGTAGGGTTAGGTCGAAAACTAAGGGTCCCAGACAGTGGGAGGCCCCGCCAAGAATAGAGTACACTATTACAATAATAAAGTGAAGGTTAACAACGCCATGCATTACAGACATATCTTGCCGTCCTATTCTGGAACCGAGATTTGGAGTAGTCTGCATTACTATAAAAGGTCGCGTGAAATACTATTTTTAGTTCGGTGTTCTTGGGATCGTTTGGAGGGACAGTTTCATTGTCCTTCTGCATTACCAAGCATGAAATCTGTCCCAACCCGCCATGTCTTAAAAAAAACTGTATAAACCCAAGAGTCTCCGGGTAGACTAAAGTGCATTTTCGTTGATTATTCCGGCCGAAAGTTGACAAAGTTCAACCGTAATTGCTTTTTTTAACAATTCCTTCATTATAAAGCTAGGATTCGTATGTTATAAGTCTTCAATGGCCTTCAAAATTTTCGGATATAGCCATGGCTATTAAGAATGGGTAGTTAATTATGCAAGTTTTGCCAAATGTTTTACAGGATCTTGCAGGGCCTTAAATTCGGCGTGTGTGACCTGTCCATGATGCAACGAGGGCCTGCGGAGGAGGCAGGTCTGACCCCTATAACTCTAGTCAGAAACCGAGTTTACCTCCTAGCTTATACGCTAAAACTTGACCACTAGCGTGATTCACCTTTTTAGTACCAAGCACGTACTTTAGTATTTTACTCTGGCTAACGCCAGACTATTTTACTCATCAAAAGGGATACCCTTGGTATACTCTAATGGTTAACTTAGTGATAACCCATTCCTGCCTGAGCCGGCCAAAAATGGCCCCGTTATTGTCTTACTCTGTCTAACACCAGAGCAGAGTAACACCAGATAATTTTACTCATCAAAGAAAGAACCCTCAGACATCCTAGGCAGCAAATAGCAATGGGTTAACAAGTGATTAACCCATTCCTGCCTGAGCCGGCCAAAGACAAGCGTTAGCCTTTTGTTGTTTTACTCTCTCTAACACCAGACAATTTTACGTATCAAAGAGTGAACCCTCAGATACATATATTTATTAAGCATTAAATTCAGTTAACAGCGATCTTTCCGTGTCGTACTGTGTTCTGTAGTTTCCGAAGGTTGTCGTGTTACCCCTTGATTGCGGACCCGTACTCCCCGGGCATTCCGCTGAATCACGTGATCAAGGAGTATTTAAGGGGGGGGGTAAAGGGGGGTAACGCGTCGAACGCTTCGCGCTCGCACGGAGACTAGCTCAGCCAAAAGAAACCCCACCCCCTTTGTTGAATCGCATTGGTTCTTGTTTTAACTGCTGAATAGTCAGATGTCTTTAGGGCTCTAAACCTCCTGTTTCCCAAGGCGTCGGATCCTCATGTCCGTGCTTCAAGACACTTATACTCAGAAGACTAAGGTAATTCTCCCTGTACATTGTACAGGTGACATGCAGTGCTAATATTGGAGAGAAGGGTTACCGAAAGGTTTGGTATAGCCCAAGGATGAGCCTCGGCAACCTTGCCGTCTGGCTCAATTAAGGCTCAATCTGGGCAACCTTTCGCGGTGTCGGATCGTCTAACCCGAACCCATCCCTTCAGCCTGCATTACTCCAAAACTAAACGTACGTTGTTGATCTATAGTCGTAACGTAGAACATGTCTGTGTACATCAAGAATCTGACTTCGTTATTAGGAATAGAGAGCAGTTAATGTATCCTATAGGAAAAAAAGGATTAAAGGTAACAGGGGGACGTGTATGTGACATACAGTATGTGAGGAGTGCGATGGTGTAATATGGAATCAGTGTTGTAGGCCCGTTTTTAAAGTTTATTTAATTTGTTGTTACATTATTACTGGCAATTAGCAAAAATTTAGTACACTATTTTGGGGCACTGAAATGGGACTGATGCAATTGGAAGGACAACCAGTTTAATACATCTTGCCAGCTAGCCTATCAAAACAAGCCATGTCACAAGAAATAGCATGTGCCATACATGTATAACAATCTATGCATATGGTGGGAAGAATTGATGTTTTTAAGTTTGTATTCTTTGTATTTAAAAAAACAGAACTCTTCACCTACAGGTCTACAGATTAGAAACATTTTTTTTTCAATGTGTACTACCATTAATGATCAGTAATTAAATAGACTAAGAAATTAGGAAGAAAGGAAGGAAGGAAGGAAAGAAGTAAAAACAAAGGGGGGCAATAGTCTTCAGAAATCCTAATATCTTCTCAAAATACAGAAAATGTCATTTTAGAGACACTAAAATTCAAAATTTTCCTGGTGAAGCATGCTCCTGGATCCCGGGAAAGAACACCCACAATGTTTTGACATATAAGAATATTCTTATGCTGACACCTGACCTCTCTTATTGTCGATTTCAGTTCACTTTTCAACGCGCGGTTTGGAAGTTCGTTGCCAAGTATCAAATTACGTTTCTAAATTCAGACGTTCATTGCGAAGTTCGATTTGATGTTCAAATGTTCGATTCGAAGTTCACATTTACGGAAAACCTTCGGTCGACCGGACTTTCTTTTGATATGATTTCTTTCGGAAAATATGTTGTTAATCATTCTGCAATTCCAAATTACCAACTGCATAGCCAAAGAATGGCGCAAAGCAAAGCTGAACTTCAAATCGAACTTCTGAATTAAGAAACGTAATTTGATACTTGGCAACGAACTTCCGAACCGCGCCTTGAAAAGTGAGCTGAAATCGACAATAAGCAGACACCTCTCTTAAGCAGACACCTCTCTTAAGCAGACACCTTTCTTAAGCAGACACCTCTCTTAAGCAGACACCTCTCTTAAGCAGACACCTCTCTTAAGCCAACACCTGACCTCTCTTAAGCAGAAACCTCTCTTAAGCAGACACCTATCTTAAGCCAACATCTCTCTTAAGCTGACACCTGCATGCATGACCTCTCTTAAGCAGACACCTCGCTTAAGTAGAAACCTCTCTTAAGCAGACACCTCTCTTAAGCAGAAACCTCTCTTAATTAAGCAGAAACCTCTCTTAATTAAGCAGAAACCTCTCTTAATTAAGCAGAAACCTCTCTTAAGCAGACACCTATCTTAGACAGACATCTCTCTTAAGTAAGCAGTTATACTACCCTACATGTATACAACTGCAGTGTTTATATGAGACAGGCATGTAAGTTGAGTCGTAACTCACCTTGGTACTGTAACTCAGCAAGTGCTGACAGCCAAGATCATGTCAAGGGATAAGCTAGGTAACTAATTGGCACACCTGGATGAATAAATTTTCTATGTTTGTTGTTTTATATCACTTCTGTTGTTGACAGGTAACTGACTTTCATATAAACTGAACATAAAGATTATCCAGGCAAATTGGGTAACTTGGCTAACTGGCCTCCACATAAAAACTTATTTACTGTGAGCTGTAGACACAGATTAATAGCATTTTGGTGTTTGAAGATTTACCCAAGCAGTGTTGAAATACTGGTACATCACTCATGGCCTGTTCACATGAGGCAAGTTATCTGAAGGGTAGGGTTAACCTTAGCTTAACAGCTGTGGATTTTCATCGTTCTTTTATTTATTTTTTATCTAAATTGAACTATTTTTTGTTGTTGTTTTTTTCTTTTTGTTTTTCCTCTTAATCTATTTATATATGGGACCGCAGTAACTGGCACACGTGGTTGTGGCTAACCCTAACCACTTCTCTTAAATGTTAGTTTGTACAGTATATATGCATGTTTGTCTGTTATGTATATATTTATTTGTGTGTAGGTATATAAATATTATTTATACACTGTTGGCAAAAACATAATAAATAAATAAATAAATAAATAAAAAATCCTTATCCCCCAAGATATCATGTTAGTTCATTTCCATGTTTAAAAATAGGTTACAGAAAAATCAGTAGCTTGGGGTACTGTAGACACAAGTTTACAGCTAGGCCAGTCAAATTGCTAATTAGTTCATAGGCACTGTACTTCATATAAGTTTGAACTTCATGTTCTTAGCAAACAAAAATGCAAAGCACACCTGAAGTAGTCGACCAACCCTGGTTGATGGCATAGAGCTACTGTACTTGGTTGATGAGCAACCAGTAGACATGCACAAAAAGTGAACCATTCACATGAGACTGAGATAACTCAAGGGATATGGATAATTCGGTCTGAGCAATAGGGTAAACCTCAGGCCAGAATTATCCTGCCTCCATGTGAATGCTTCCACCCAAGATATTTCAGGGGGTAGGGTCAATCACACATGTGTGGTAATTATATTGTTACCTGGGGTGAAGCCGTGGTACATGTAGCATTCACATGAAGCTCTGGTAATCTCAGGGGCCTGTGATAACTTGATACCTTAATAGTAGTTAGTTGTGTTTTATCATGTGAAACTGGCTAAAACCAACTTTAACCCTGGAGTTTATCACTAGTTAAACATTAACTATTATCTCGAGTCAAATACTCACCCCTGATTCTTCCCCCTGACCAAAGCACAAGAGGTGACACCAGCCTTCTGATGTAATACAGAACACTACGTTTTGACCGATATTGCAAATATCGCCGATCACAACACAAGCGACCATGCCAAGTCCATGATACTCCTTCCAAGCTTGCCTCGTTTCCCCCTTGAAGATGGCCATGTCTCCAGAAACATTGGCAACCACAAGTTCAGAATTGCCATCGTTGTCAACGTCTCCCAAAACAATCGCTCTATCCAGTATGTTTCCCGAGAATTCAAACTCCAAATGATCAACGAACGAAACAGATCTCATCTTTTGAGTGAAGACACACAACTTCGCACATTAACCTGCTATCACAACACAACTGGACAGTTATAGTAAATTTGATGGCACATCGTCAACCAAGTCTGTAGACACATTGAAACAATGGAGGTTTTCTGGGGCTTTCACTTCTCAAAACACGAAACCATTAACGAATGCATTTATAAGCAGCTCGAAAGGTATTCAGGATCAAAGGACGTTGATAACGATAGCACTTGACGTGAATTAGCCCCCTTGTATTTGTTGATGCCGATCAATGCAAATGTTGGCAGGGGGGTCGGTAAACTTTCACTCTGACGTCACAAAATTCTTAAATGTTTATAAGCGTACGTGATCGTGATGTTTTGAATTGAATGAGTTTTATCCCGACGTAGAATACGGGTCATTTTGATGCGCAGTCGAGATTTAAGTCGAGATTACGAAATGGCTTATTATGTAAGAGATAAATCCCGAGAACGAAGAGATGTATATGCTATATTGCTATATATTACCATAGGTAGCCCAAGCACACTGTGTGAGTATATATATAGTAACGGCTATATTCTATTTTATAATTGATTTATTTTATATGGCATAGAAATGCATACTGTTTAATACCATTTAACTGTTCATATCCTCTTTCATAAGATCAATATGTATCTATATGACTTGTTCGTTGACCATAAAATTGAGCAGTGTCTTAATAATAGGCTAACTGCTTACTTAATATACCATGTAAGATGGAAAAATTCATATTTTGCGGTAAAAATAGTAATATAACAATAGTAGCTGTATTTATTTATATTATTAAAACACTGCTCAATTTTATGGTCAACGAACAAGTCATATTACGTATTGATCTTATGAAAGAGGATATGAACAGTTAAATGGTATTAAACAGTATGCATTTCTATACCATATAAAATAAATCAATTATAAAATAGAATATAGTATTAACGTTACTATATATATACTCACACAGTGTGCTTGGGCTACCTATGATATTGCTATATACAGTATACAGCACCAAGGACGCGTAGCGTCCGAGGGCTATATCGCATACATCCCGACGTTCGAGGGATTTATCTGACTTATTTCATGATTGAGGAGGTTTTCCAACAAAGTTTGTCCACCTTGGACAAATATGTTCCTAGTTTTTTCTTCATTTCTTATCTAATTAGTATTCATGGGGCTGTATGCTATGTAATAGATAAATCCCAAGAACGAGGGATGTATGCTATATATAAAGATCCGAGGGCGTTATATCGCATACATTCCGACGTTCGAGAGATTTATCTGACTTAATTTATTATTGAGGAGGTTTTCCAACAAAGTTTTGTCTATTTTTTCCACCTTGGACAAAGATTTTCCTTGTTTTTTTCTTCATTTCTTATCTAATATTATTATTCAAGGCTTTATGCGATATTAAGACCTCGGACGAACAAAGAAAACCGACTCAATAATAAATTAAATACTATATACAGCACCGCGATACATCAAAGAAAACCGACTCAATCATGAAATAAGAAACCTTTTATATATTTTGCAGTTCCTGGAAAATTTTAAGTCGTTCTTCAGTAGCGGACCAAGGCCGGTCGGGCACTTTGGTGAGTCCTCGCAGATTTTTGAGCGTTTTGGTTTTTTCTAGGCCCCATGTGTTTTCGGGTGTGTTTTCGCACCGCACGTTTTCGGTGGGACATACGACATACTTATGTAGCGGGGCGTGGAGGCCGCGCGTTTCTTTGTCGATTTCAGCTCACTTTTCAAGGCATGCACGGTTCGGAAGTTCGTTGCCAAGTATCAAATTAAGTTTCTAAATTCAGAAGTTCATTGCGAAGTTAGATCGATTTGAAGTTCGAATGTTTGATTTTGAGTTCAGCTTTGCGCCATTATTTGGCTATGCGCATGCGCAGCCTATATGGTTAACAACATATAATTTTTCGAAAGAATTGAAATCATATCAAAAGAAAGTCTGGTCGACCGAAGGTTTTCCATAAATGTGAACTTCGAATCGAACAGTCTTGTTTGACGGTCTTCGAACGTGCTACCATGGTGCCACAAAGCGAGCGAAGCTATTGACCATGTGACAATTCAATCGAAGCCAAGTTCAGTTGTTCTCACACCCCCCCTGTCAGTGATTGTCGTGGCGCGCTGTTGTTGTCAAGCTGTTTGTCTTTACATTCACAAAGTTTCTTTCCTCAGTTGTTTCACAGCCATGTGTGTAACTTAAGATATCCAATCATACGAGGGGCCTCCTATTGGATTAATTTCGTCGAGAGGGAAACGACGTGCACCTACTGAAGGAATATGAGCAAATCCGACATATCTCAGGTAAAAATCAGGTCGTAGTTTAGAAGTACGCCACTTTGCCGTGTGATCGCCTGATCGCGGCCATGGAGCTATTAAATACGACCGATCAAAGTGTAGTCAATGTTTATCTTGTTCGAATTTCGATGTTTTTGGGGTTTGTTTGTTTGACTCTTAGGCAAGAAACCATTAATTTGGTGGAGAATGGACTTTTTAATGATTAATGGACTGGGGAATTTCAAACGTTGCGCCAATGATGAGTATTTGTTGTCAAACTGCCGACTGGCTTCGGGTTTTGCTTGACTGCCCTTCACCAATGTTAAATACAGTTTACAATACAGAAACACAACGTTATTTCGTTCGCTTTCGGGTCTACTTTTAGTCCACTTGGATTTCTTTCTTATTTTAACGCAGAAATTATGAAAATCGAGGTATTGTTTGTCGATTTCGTCGCTTTAGATTTCATTGTAGATTTCTGTGATAACATGAAATCTACATGAATTTCAAGTAACACTTGTTTGACGAATAAAATCTGCCGTAGTTTGTAACTTACGAGCGTTCGCTACACTTTAAGTTATTCTGTACTTAGCCAGGGGTATTTTTAATGTCAAATCGAGTTTATTTTTACCGATCGGAGCAAATATATTTGATGGTGTTCTAGAAGTGTAACAAAGAGCCGTCGGCGGGAACGGTTTTAATCTGAAGTATGCGAGGGCGTGCATAATGTTTGCGAAATTTCAGCAACTCTTGCGGCCTTAGTCGAGATTTCCTGGTGCGATCGTCGAATTGAAAACCCCAAGCTACGGTTCCCAGTGCCGTTTTTGTGTTACAATAGAAAGCAGAAGTCGTTCTGGTTTCAGAAGTTATAGATCGTAAAATTGACTTCGCAGACAGACTGTCTGGAGAAGGGACCGTGTCGTTCGAATTTCGTTGGCCAGAAATCGAGGGCCAATTTGGTGTCGACATTCGAGCCCTTGTCGTGTTATGATCTTCTGGTCGTAGTTACTGTCGCTTAAAGCTAATACTAAAACAAGGGGACTTGATCGTAGAAAGATATTGAAGTCAAGTACATATGGAATTGTAAACAAATATTGACTTTGTGTGATAAAGGGCAATTCGACTGGTCACTGGTATTTCGAGGTGATGATGGGTGCTGACAGCGAACCCTTGAGTTTCATGTAAATTGTTGAATTAAGTTTTGTTTAGGAATGGTAAGTGTGACAAAATACTGAATGTACTAACATATGGCATTGTATTCATAGGTTAAATTGTAGATCTATACAAGACACAACACACTACATTCTATACTGAAGTCTGCCTACTGTAATACGATAGTACTGCTAAATTAAGGGTCTCATTGGGGAGCCCTCATTCTGTAACTATCAAATTTGTGAATGGGTGTGCTTTTTTTTAAAAAAAAATTTAAACCTAGTCATAATATGTTAATTATTAAACTCATTTACATTCTGGTTTGAAAGTCATAAATTAGAAATTTAAGCTAGATTGATATTCAAAGCTTATAGTCTTTATACATTGTATTTATAAATAAAACCTTTTTCTTTAAAATATGTTACCGTACCCATAAGATTATACCATTAATGTCATAAATCCCTGATTTGTCAACTGAGTTGTGTAATGTTTCTCACATGGCAGTTTAAAATTAATGATGCATTTAAAACCCTTGGGGTTTTTTTTTGTTTGGTTTTTACATAAGAAAACCATTTTCTATTAAATATTTATCATGAATGTATGAATGAGCAAGCCACGTTGGGAAAATTGGATGTACAACATTACATTTTATGGCTGTTCGATAACAAAAAATTATGGCTGAAGCTCAAGGTGTTTATAGGCATACAAAGGTTTGTGTGACTAAAAATAGTGAATATATATTATAGTACATGCATGACTGACTTATAGAATGATATATTATGCGGTTCTCAACATCTCTTTATTCTATTTTGTTTTCAGTATTATATTTTGAAACATACTTTTGTTTTAAGTACTGAATTTGGACTTTGGTGGTTCAATTAGCAATTTTGTAATGTACAGTAGCTAGTACAGTATATACAATAAGTATGCTGGCATTTGTACACAGTTTTTTTATACCTTGTACCTGCAGCATCCTCTAAATGACTACATAACATCTCTCAGCCATCAGGACATAAAATTGCAGTCGGTCACTGTCGTTACTGTACATAACTTGGCAAAATTAGCAGAGGACTGGCTAAAGTTCTAAATATAAAATATAAGAATTATAATGTCTGAATCTTACATTTTGAAGTAGCCAGTTATTTGAGTGCTGTAGTTTTAAGTGTTATTGTGAGTCTTGTCTTGCTTCTGAGCTGTATTGTTGCACTGAAACAGTCAATACTTCAGACAATACTTTTTCTAAGTGAAGCTACTGTATGGATTGACCTTCCTTAGTTAGCTAGTATGCTTTGCACTGCAAAGGCAGTTTACAATAAAATTATGTAACTATTTTGCACCCAACTAATTGCTGCACAACTAATCAAATCACTTATTTGGAGTGTTGCTCTATATGGAAGCAAGTCTTGGACGTTGAGAAAAGCAGATGTAAAAAGATTAGAGATTTTTTAAATGTGCTGTCCAGAGGAAGATGATGAAGCTAAACTGGTCAGAACACCAAAGAAGAAATCCTGGAAGAAATAGGAGAGGAGAGACAACTTGTCAAAAGAACACAAATGGATTGGTCATAATTTAAGAGACGACACCCTACTTAAATAAACTTGTTTTGGAAGGAAGATATCGTGGTAAAGCAGGAAGAGGATGGAAGAGGTGTGCCTTCTTGGACCATTTGAGAAAGGGAAAGAGCTACTGTGAACTGAAGACGACAGCAGAATAATGTTGTGAATGGAAAATATGGCTGCCATGAAGCAGATGACTAGACTAGACTAGTTTGCATTGTGTACTGTGTTGTAGATTTGTACACTATCTGATATTCTTCTTTTGTCTATCAACAGTGACTATAGCTGTGAATTATATATTGCAATAAATGTATTGTAAACAGAAGAGGTTTAAACATCAGGGATTGTCCTCAATTGTTTGCTTTAATTTACAGTGTACATGGGTCAAGCAGGTTTACAGTACCTTTACCAATTTTCACACTGATTGTAAATACTGTGATATCAAAAAGAAATAGTGTGCCTTCTATATTGAATATCAGGGCTAGTCCAAACAGTTTGTTTATGGAATTATAATTACTGTACTTTATTTATGACTGTGTGTAAAATTATAAAAATCAGGGTTCTCAGTTGCATGTACAGTGAATCCCCAAATCCAGCCCTCTTAGCTAGTTAGTGCCATATTGTTGCTGATAACTTGTTTAATTATTTACACAACATTTACCCCCCAAGAAGCATTAAGCATTAAGCAAACATAGATGACATACTGTAAAGTGTGTGCACTGTTGGTGTGCTGTCTGAGACAGCTCACAGTCACTGTGGATCATGGTGGCCACCTTTCCCATACTCAGGTTATGACCACCTTGAAATACATGTAACTCTGTTCTCATTAGCTTTAACTTGGCTTGAGTCAACTGAACTTGTCTGAGACAGACTGTGTCAGTTTGAGTTGTTGTTCGTCTTGACTGCGGTTCAAGGTTTTTTACCAGGTTCCCTGGTTTTTCTCCCTCAGTTAACTTAGTCAACACTTAGATTTTAGCTGTGTTCCATGGATGGACATGTTTTGTATGGTGGCTGCCAGAAGTGCCTTATACCTTAATTGACTAGGTGATCAGTGTCAGTGCATGAGTGAGTGAGTGTGTCTTTCATTCAGTAACTCGGCCACTGGCTGTGATTAAGTTAGGATGATTAGTCCTCTGTTGCTTTTCTTTCATAGGTTCTATAATGTTAGTCTACAGTACCATACATTATAGGGCTGTCTGTGTTGTAATCAATTCATGCTGTTTTTAAGAGCCTCTGAAGATGGTATAATATGAACTATCCTATTTATTAACTTTTTATGCTATTTTGCTTATCTGGAACTGGAAGGATGATTTTTGGGATGCCAGGAAAACTTCCTTAGGAAAAAATCTATTATACAGTAAGCCATTAAGGCACCTACTGTACAGTGTATTGAGAGGTAACCTAGCTATAGAATACAGTCCAGTTGCCTACATGTAAATTAATGGTAGAAACCCCTGAATGTAGAGTTGTATATACTAGATGTATTGCTTATAGGGTTGTATTCCTATAGGTTGCCCAATCATATGAAATGTTCCAATTGCTAATTTTCCTATAGGTTGACATATAGATTACTCTTTAGGTCAACCTATAGATTTTTTTGTAAGGGTTTTGCAAAGCTTACAATTGTATGCCAGTCCAAATGTGTCTGCAATAGATTTCAGGAATCATTCACCATAACCATAACCAGAATCAGGGTGTAGCTGGAACCAGGGGAAGCATGTTCTGTGCAAACGTTTTTGTAAAGTGTCCTTTTTGTCACAGAAAAATTTCTTTTTAAGTGATATGTAAATATTCAAAGTTCTACGCCCTAGCAAAACTTGTGCTTTTTTCAAGCTGTTCCCTTCCAACATCAGCTTGCTTTCTACACCATGCACTCACTGATTTGTTTATTAATTACATGTACAAAATTTCTCAAGACCATTAATTTTAGGCATTTTCCTTGTTAGAAATATTTGGAGAGCTATATAGCCCCCTTAATTAGCCTCGATCCCTGTTCCACCACAATTGCTTGTAGCCTAGTGTATAGTACACTGGACATGTAGCATTCTATAGTTCTACTGTGTAAAAAAGTACATGTAGAGTTCTGTATAGGCAGTGTTTTGAACACAGCTAAGTGAAAACTTAAGGTGGTATTAAACTGCTGAAATTTTCAGTAATGAAAAACTGACGTTTTGTGCAAGTCCTTCATCAGAGTAAAATGTGGACTTCACTCAAAAAACATCAGTTTTTTCATTGCTAAAAATCTACATCATAACATGTCAGTCAATTTAACTTTTCCTTAATTGGCTAATGATGTCAAAATTAAACTTAATTAAATCTGCTTTATTCAGGGGGTATTTCAATAATAGAAAAAAAACACATTGTTGTGGCATATTTTTTTTTCAAAATTGCTAGGATATAATGGGATTGAACTCCTAAAATTACAAGCATTTTTCTTTTCTAATGAAATATTGTAAAAAATAATCATGAATTCTGAGCTTTCGAATTTCAATTATGTTGTTACTGGGAATTTATATGCTTTGACTAAAGTAAAATTAATTCAAATGCAGTAATTATAAAAGGAAATAATGCTTGTTATTTCATGATTGAGTCGGTGTGTATTGTTCTTCACAGGCTCTACTACATCCTCAAAAGCCGGGGAGGTTTGATATTCAGCAGGGAATTTCATGGGGAAATGAATTGAATTGGTTATATGCATGATTTGACAATGATTTAATAAAGATGAGGGATGTATCTGTATACATCCCTACAAATGAGGGATGTATATGTAATTATGTATACATCCCTCGATCGTCCGCTTTGTGACGAGTATACAGACTCATCCCTGAATAACATTTTATTTTAATCAGATTGAAAAACACATGTTAATCACAATATTAAACACTGAAATAATGAAACAGTCGCTCTTTAAGCTAAACTACAATATACAGATTTTTTTCGTACAAAACCTCCACAATCATGAAATAAGTTAGTTAAATCCCTCGAATGTCGGTATTAATCCAGATACACCCCTCATGCCTATGTATCTGGTTTAATACCTCCATTCTCGGGATTTAACTCTTACTTTTTGAAGAATTAATAATTAAAAAGATCACATTAATTTTGTGTTTGGCAAAATTTGCATAATGCCACAAGGGTGTTGTACAGTAGCACAAAGACTTTTTCAAAAACATGTTCAATTTTTAATTTTATTTTTGAACAGTACTATATATACTGATGATTTGTTTTGTTTGTGTTTAATTGTATAGGAAGAAGTTGGGCTTCTCCGAGCAGCTCGTGCTGGCAACCTAGAGAAAGTTAAGAATTATCTGAATCAAAATGTTGATATAAATGTGGCAAATGCTGTAAGTAAGAATTAGTGTACAGTGCAATACAGTACAGTGCAATACTACTGACAGTACAATACAGTAAAATACAGTACAGTACAATACTAACAATACAACACAGTACTGTGTTGTACTGTTAGTACAGTGCTACTAACTAACAGTACAATATAATACAGTACAATATAATACAGTACAGTGCAGTACTAACAGTATGACACAGAACAGTGCAGTACTACTAACAGTACAATGCAATACTAACAGTACAATGCAATACTAACAGTACAATGCAATACCAGTATAAACAGTACAATACAGTACACTACAGTATGTTACAGTACAGTACCAGTACAGTACACTAGTACAATACACTAGTACAATATACTACTAAAGTAAAATACAGTACAATACAATATACTACTAAAGTACAATACAATATACTACTAAAGTACAATACAATATACTACTAAAGTACAATACAATATACTACTAAAGTACAATACAATATACTACTAAAGTACAATACAATATACTACTAAAGTACAATACAATATACTACTAAAGTACAATACAATATACTACTAAAGTACAATACAATATACTACTAAAGTACAATACAATATACTACTAAAGTACAATACAATATACTACTAAAGTACAATACAATATACTACTAAAGTACAATACAATATACTACTAAAGTACAATACAATATACTACTAAAGTACAATACAATATACTACTAAAGTACAATACAATATACTACTAAAGTACAATACAATATACTACTAAAGTACAATACAATATACTACTAAAGTACAATACAATATACTACTAAAGTACAATACAATATACTACTAAAGTACAATACAATATACTACTAAAGTACAATACAATATACTACTAAGGTACAATACAATATACTACTAAGGTACAATACAATATACTACTAAGGTACAATACAATATACTACTAAGGTACAATACAATATACTACTAAGGTACAATACAATATACTACTATGGTACAATACAATATACTACTATGGTACAATACAATATACTACTATGGTACAATACAATATACTACTAAAGTACAATACAATATACTACTAAAGTACAATACAATATACTACTAAAGTACAATACAATATACTACTAAAGTACAATACAATATACTACTAAAGTACAATACAATATACTACTAAAGTACAATACAATATACTACTAAAGTACAATACAATATACTACTAAAGTACAATACAATATACTACTAAAGTACAATACAATATACTACTAAAGTACAATACAATATACTACTAAAGTACAATACAATATACTACTAAAGTACAATACAATATACTACTAAAGTACAATACAATATACTACTAAAGTACAATACAATATACTACTAAAGTACAATACAATATACTACTAAAGTACAATACAATATACTACTACTAAAGTACAATACAATATACTACTACTAAAGTACAATACAATATACTACTACTAAAGTACAATACAATATACTACTACTAAAGTACAATACAATATACTACTACTAAAGTACAATACAATATACTACTACTAAAGTACAATACAATATACTACTACTAAAGTACAATACAATATACTACTACTAAAGTACAATACAATATACTACTACTAAAGTACAATACAATATACTACTACTAAAGTACAATACAATATACTACTAAAGTACAATACAATATACTACTAAAGTACAATACAATATACTACTACTAAAGTACAATACAATATACTACTACTAAAGTACAATACAATATACTGCTACTAAAGTACAATACAATATACTACTACTAAAGTACAATACAATATACTACTACTAAAGTACAATACAATATACTACTACTAAAGTACAATACAATATACTACTACTAAAGTACAATACAATATACTACTACTAAAGTACAATACAATATACTACTACTAAAGTACAATACAATATACTACTACTAAAGTACAATACAATATACTACTACTAAAGTACAATACAATATACTACTACTAAAGTACAATACAATATACTACTACTAAAGTACAATACAATATACTACTACTAAAGTACAATACAATATACTACTACTAAAGTACAATACAATATACTACTACTAAAGTACAATACAATATACTACTACTAAAGTACAATACAATATACTACTACTAAAGTACAATACAATATACTACTACTAAAGTACAATACAATATACTACTACTAAAGTACAATACAATATACTACTACTAAAGTACAATACAATATACTACTACTAAAGTACAATACAATATACTACTACTAAAGTACAATACAATATACTACTACTAAAGTACAATACAATATACTACTACTAAAGTACAATACAATATACTACTACTAAAGTACAATACAATATACTACTACTAAAGTACAATACAATATACTACTACTAAAGTACAATACAATATACTACTACTAAAGTACAATACAATATACTACTACTAAAGTACAATACAATATACTACTACTAAAGTACAATACAATATACTACTACTAAAGTACAATACAATATACTACTACTAAAGTACAATACAATATACTACTACTAAAGTACAATACAATATACTACTACTAAAGTACAATACAATATACTACTACTAAAGTACAATACAATATACTACTACTAAAGTACAATACAATATACTACTACTAAAGTACAATACAATATACTACTACTAAAGTACAATACAATATACTACTACTAAAGTACAATACAATATACTACTACTAAAGTACAATACAATATACTACTACTAAAGTACAATACAATATACTACTACTAAAGTACAATACAATATACTACTACTAAAGTACAATACAATATACTACTACTAAAGTACAATACAATATACTACTAAAGTACAATACAATATACTACTAAAGTACAATACAATATACTACTAAAGTACAATACAATATACTACTAGAGTACAATACAATATACTACTAGAGTACAATACAATATACTACTAGAGTACAATACAATATACTACTAGAGTACAATACAATATACTACTAGAGTACAATACAATATACTACTAGAGTACAATACAATATACTACTAGAGTACAATACAATATACTACTAGAGTACAATACAATATACTACTGAAGTACAATACAATATACTACTGAAGTACAATACAATATACTACTGAAGTACAATACAATATACTACTGAAGTACAATACAATATACTACTGAAGTACAATACAATATACTACTGAAGTACAATACAATATACTACTAAAGTACAATACAATATACTACTAAAGTACAATACAATATACTACTAAAGTACAATACAATATACTACTAAAGTACAATACAATATACTACTAAAGTACAATACAATATACTACTAAAGTACAATACAATATACTACTAAAGTACAATACAATATACTACTAAAGTACAATACAATATACTACTAAAGTACAATACAATATACTACTAAAGTACAATACAATATACTACTAAAGTACAATACAATATACTACTAAAGTACAATACAATATACTACTAAAGTACAATACAATATACTACTAAAGTACAATACAATATACTACTAAAGTACAATACAATATACTACTAAAGTACAATACAATATACTACTAAAGTACAATACAATATACTACTAAAGTACAATACAATATACTACTAAAGTACAATACAATATACTACTAAAGTACAATACAATATACTACTAAAGTACAATACAATATACTACTAAAGTACAATACAATATACTACTAAAGTACAATACAATATACTACTAAAGTACAATACAATATACTACTAAAGTACAATACAATATACTACTAAAGTACAATACAATACAATATACTACTAAAGTACAATACAATATACTACTAAAGTACAATACAATATACTACTAAAGTACAATACAATATACTACTAAAGTACAATACAATATACTACTAAAGTACAATACAATATACTACTAAAGTACAATACATATACAATATACTACTAAAGTACAATACAATATACTACTAAAGTACAATACAATATACTACTAAAGTACAATACAATATACTACTAAAGTACAATACAATATACTACTAAAGTACAATACAATATACTACTAAAGTACAATACAATATACTACTAAAGTACAATACAATATACTACTAAAGTACAATACAATATACTACTAAAGTACAATACACTATACTACTAAAGTACAATACACTATACTACTAAAGTACAATACACTATACTACTAAAGTACAATACACTATACTACTAAAGTACAATACACTATACTACTAAAGTACAATACACTATACTACTAAAGTACAATACACTATACTACTAAAGTACAATACACTATACTACTAAAGTACAATACACTATACTACTAAAGTACAATACACTATACTACTAAAGTACAATACACTATACTACTAAAGTACAATACACTATACTACTAAAGTACAATACACTATACTACTAAAGTACAATACACTATACTACTAAAGTACAATACACTATACTACTAAAGTACAATACACTATACTACTAAAGTACAATACACTATACTACTAAAGTACAATACACTATACTACTAAAGTACAATACACTATACTACTAAAGTACAATACACTATACTACTAAAGTACAATACACTATACTACTAAAGTACAATACACTATACTACTAAAGTACAATACACTATACTACTAAAGTACAATACACTATACTACTAAAGTACAATACACTATACTACTAAAGTACAATACACTATACTACTAAAGTACAATACACTATACTACTAAAGTACAATACACTATACTACTAAAGTACAATACACTATACTACTAAAGTACAATACACTATACTACTAAAGTACAATACACTATACTACTAAAGTACAATACACTATACTACTAAAGTACAATACACTATACTACTAAAGTACAATACACTATACTACTAAAGTACAATACACTATACTACTAAAGTACAATACACTATACTACTAAAGTACAATACACTATACTACTAAAGTACAATACACTATACTACTAAAGTACAATACACTATACTACTAAAGTACAATACACTATACTACTAAAGTACAATACACTATACTACTAAAGTACAATACACTATACTACTAAAGTACAATACACTATACTACTAAAGTACAATACACTATACTACTAAAGTACAATACACTATACTACTAAAGTACAATACACTATACTACTAAAGTACAATACACTATACTACTAAAGTACAATACACTATACTACTAAAGTACAATACACTATACTACTAAAGTACAATACACTATACTACTAAAGTACAATACACTATACTACTAAAGTACAATACACTATACTACTAAAGTACAATACACTATACTACTAAAGTACAATACACTATACTACTAAAGTACAATACACTATACTACTAAAGTACAATACACTATACTACTAAAGTACAATACACTATACTACTAAAGTACAATACACTATACTACTAAAGTACAATACACTATACTACTAAAGTACAATACACTATACTACTAAAGTACAATACACTATACTACTAAAGTACAATACACTATACTACTAAAGTACAATACACTATACTACTAAAGTACAATACACTATACTACTAAAGTACAATACACTATACTACTAAAGTACAATACACTATACTACTAAAGTACAATACACTATACTACTAAAGTACAATACACTATACTACTAAAGTACAATACACTATACTACTAAAGTACAATACACTATACTACTAAAGTACAATACACTATACTACTAAAGTACAATACACTATACTACTAAAGTACAATACACTATACTACTAAAGTACAATACACTATACTACTAAAGTACAATACACTATACTACTAAAGTACAATACACTATACTACTAAAGTACAATACACTATACTACTAAAGTACAATACACTATACTACTAAAGTACAATACACTATACTACTAAAGTACAATACACTATACTACTAAAGTACAATACACTATACTACTAAAGTACAATACACTATACTACTAAAGTACAATACACTATACTACTAAAGTACAATACACTATACTACTAAAGTACAATACACTATACTACTAAAGTACAATACACTATACTACTAAAGTACAATACACTATACTACTAAAGTACAATACACTATACTACTAAAGTACAATACACTATACTACTAAAGTACAATACACTATACTACTAAAGTACAATACACTATACTACTAAAGTACAATACACTATACTACTAAAGTACAATACACTATACTACTAAAGTACAATACACTATACTACTAAAGTACAATACACTATACTACTAAAGTACAATACACTATACTACTAAAGTACAATACACTATACTACTAAAGTACAATACACTATACTACTAAAGTACAATACAGCACAGTGCAGCACAGTACTACAGTATAAATATAATACAGTACAGTGCAGTGCTACTATACTGTTCAAAACAGTACAATACAGTACAGCGCAGTACTACTGAAACAGTACAATATACAGCACAGTATACAGTGCAGTGCATACTACAGTACAGTGCAGTGCGGTATTACAGTGCAGTGCACTTAATGTACAGATAAAAAAAATTGTCACTGACTGCAAATACAATTGCATCTAAGGGCCTGTTTATATGGAGGCGAGTTACCCGGCCAGCCGAGTTACTCGACACATGGCGAGTTCCCGATCGGTAGAACAAACACTGTTTTCCCCACCGCAGTGTTTATATGAGACAGACGAGTAACTCGCCCTGGCGAGAACTCGGCCCTGGCAGCTGGGATCTCGGCAAAGCGGGATAAACATTTCCCCATATAAACACTTTCCCCCGGGTAACTCGGCATAGCGGGATGAATTTTCTATATTCTTTACTTCATGTCACTTTCGTTGAATCATCTCAAATATTACAACCCGCCAGGTAACTCGCTTTCATATAAACAGAATTAACGTCAAGTTTATCACGGCAAACCGGGTAACTCGGCTGACCGAGTAACTCGCCTCCATATAAACAGCCCCTAAAACATGTTTTGTGCCCAGTCACTACTTGTACATTGTGATTTGTAAAGGGCAATTATACAAGTACTGGAATGTTTGTGCTGTGATTCTATTTGTTTTCCCAAGCCTGATTGGATATCCATTAAAAATTGTGTTTGAAGGAACTGTGATCATGTTTAGTCTACAGCACACTGAAGATTTTTAAGTTAAAAATCTTCAGTGTGCTGTAGACTAAACATGATCACAGTTCCTTCAACTATAGCTATCGCATTACAGCTAAAAAGCTAAACTGCGTCTCACAACGTATTGGTAACATGAGGTCTCACAACGTAGCATAAGATCTCACATATAAGGTCTCACAACGTAAAGTCGTCAGTGTAACGTATATCGTCTTTAAGGGTAGGGTAACAGCTTTTACAACAGTAGATTTTACGTTTTACAACTAAACTACATAAGCGAAAGATAACGTTTTACAATGAATATAAAGCAACACAGCTTTCTTTTTCAGATGTGTAGAAAATTTAGAACACAAGTAGAAAATATAACACGCGTGCGAATTACCACACACGTGCAGTTTCCTTACGAAAAGGCCAGTTTAAATTAACTCGTTGCTGCCTAGGATGTCTGCATGAGGTTTCTCCTGTTGACGAGTATTGTAAAATCGTCTAAAACATAAAACGGCCGTTTTGGTCCTGTTCAGGCAGGAATGGGTTAATCACTTGTTTATTTAGTATTACATAACTCACACTCAAAATTGCAACAACCAATTTCGAAATCATGGTTACTTGTTTTTTCAGCTTTTGTTTTTTCACTGAAAGCAACTTTGGTTATACTTATATGTAACTGGTAATTCTTCTTCTGGGTTATTTAATAAGTTAACCACCTTGCTTTAAATCTTTTGTCCACTGTACTGCATGTAGGGAAGCACGGGTGGCGTGTGCTGTTAGCGCGCTGCCTCTCACCAAAAAGTTAAGCCCGGTTAGACGGGGTTAGTACTTGGATGGGTGACCGCTTGGGAATCACCCCGTTGTCGAGCTTGGAACTTATGTGAGTAGAGTTGTAGTTGATCTCTCCTGTGCTTCGAGGGTTTTTCGCCTGGTTCTCCGGTTTTCCTCCTTCCATAAAAATCAACACCTAACATCTTAGCTGTGATCCGTGGTCTGAACTGTGTCGTATGGCGGCTGCCTGGAGCGCCTTTGATATGCCTCGACACGGCCACGTTGATCTGCGTCCTTCGTAATTCAGCCGCTGGCTGCGAGTTAGCCTGGTACCCTGGCCCAATTTCAAAAGAAATAAGGGCCAGGTAACCACTAATCTCATTCTCGCGTCATCAGGGCTAAATTCCCTGACGACGATTGCAATTTCATTCATAGCCATTAAAAACGCGCGAAATTTTTAACCAATAGGAAAGCAGAAGTCTTTAGTGGTTACCTGGCCCATATTCTTTGATTGGGCCAGGGTACCAGGCTAGCTGCGAGTAAGGATGATTAGCCCCTAGTCCTTTATCCTTTATGTTTGTATTAATGGTTTTTCGAAATAATACTAAATAGATCGATTCCTCATCTTTTGTAGAATGGATTAAATGCTTTACATTTAGCATCAAAAGAAGGCTATGTAGAGGTTGTGAAGGAATTGGTCAGCCATGAAGGTGATGTTAATTCTAAGACTAAGGTAAGTGTACAATAATTAAGAAATAAACATTGTATACAGTTTGCATTCATTTATTTCTGATCAACCAAAGGTGAGAGTTGCAATTTTTACTCTTATTTGATCACCATTTTAAGGTGTAAAACCCACTGATCTCAATAAAACTGGATAGGGTATTCCCTATGGCCAGCAGTCGAAAATTTCGCGCCAGTCGCCGCCATCTTACGTAGTGGAACGTATGACGCATTGCGGCCTTAGAACTTGTTTCCAATCCCAAAGTTGACTTGCATAAGCTTGACGTCAGCACGGTCAGAGTATCCGGGGGAGGAATATTTATACTCTGTGCCGGGGAGTCGGAAAAGCCGTAAGGCGAACAACAGATGCCGGTTAGTTTAGTTTTCACTGTTATTGTTAAGGCATTAAGATTACTATAAAAGGTACAACTTAAGAATTGTAGATTTTACATTCTGTTTTTCGGTTTATATTATGGTGAAGTATCTTCGTTGTCGGCACTGAACGGAAAAACAACGAAATTTAAAGGTTTTACAGCTCAGTAATAGAAACAAATGCAAGAAATTAGCGTCCAAAACATTATTGAGTACTTCTTGTGTCCTTACATTCGTTTAAATTTTCTTTAAATCAACTCTTTTTGTCTGTTTTCAATCTACGAAAGCTTATGAACTTTAGTGGCGACCATCTTAGTTTCTTAGGTAGTGGTCACGTCATCATACAGCTGGCACGCTATATTCGACCCCATGTCCAATCCAGTTTTATTGAGATCTGAGATCAGTGGTAAAACCAACACCACTGCCAAACGTTTGCGCATGCGTGAATTTGCTGGAGTTAACATTGCAAGAAAAGTGGGAACTAGCCGTGGCGACAACAACCAGACAGCGAAGACTAAGTAAGACTCGACTATTCATTTGCGTTTTAAAAAAAGGGTAAAGAAAATTACGAAGGGGTAAATTCAGAATATGTTACAATATTGACAAAGAAGCCATGCACAAATTACCTACCTTATCTTTTTGGTGGTATGCTTATAATTTTAACTTTTGTGTCGAACTCTTGGACCAATCCAAATATTTCAGTGTTTTCCCGCTCTTTTTTGAGGACGAGCTCGGACGTCGCGCATGCGCAAAACGTTTGGCAGCGGTGTTGGTAAAACCATAATCAACCTCGTCCCCAGGGCCATTTGTGGGGGCTGTGCCAAGATGGCGGCCAAGAACATATGGCCCTGGCACAGGCTGAGCTATCACCACATCTGATTGGTCGAGATAACATTGGATGTTTTAGGTATTCTGATTGGTGGAAACAAGGCAGGCGGCAGTCTAACTCGCGGGCATTTGTTTATAGGCTCAATATTATATTAAATAAGTGATACCAGAATTGCCGGCTGTTAAAAACAACTTCAAAATGAATGAAAATGTGAGGAAAGCTGGCGAAACACCCGTAAAAACGTCGGAAGAATATGTAATGATGGGTCGTGTCGTCTCTGTGCCCTGGCTGCCATACAACGAAGTCCATGGGACGGCAATTTAGAGTGTTTTCTAAATCCGGCGAACGGAAGACTTGGTGAACAAAGTCAAAAAGTATTTTGGCTGCGAAAGGAAAGTACGGAATTTACGTGTTTGGCCATTGAGAAGCAGGCTTTTTTCAAACAAGAATTCTCGACTAAACGAAGCCTAAATGAGTTTTCAAAACGCTGAATTGAATCCACCGAAGAACCACGAAAACAAGGCGGCCCGGCCAGACAACGGCAATCCAGTTTCTTGCGAATTTGGCACAACGGTGAAGCAAATGATAAATAATAAGCATTTACAGATATTTATTAAAAGTGTATTTATTTTAATAATTCGACAATGTATTTGGAAGTGAATGTTTTGATTGTTTTCAGTTTGGGTCAGTCAAGCTGAACTAAATATTCAGAAAAAATTGAGCCTGACTAGGCGCGATAAAGTTAGTGAAGCCTGGGTCCGAGTCAAAAATGCGTCAAAATATGGCGCATTTTTTGCAGCCTGTGCCAACCACTGGTTGCCTGTGCCAGGGCCATTTGTTCCCGCCATTTTGTTTTTGGCCGCCATCTTGGCCCAGCCCCTGCCTCCTCCACAGGCCCTATTGCATCATGGACAGGTCACGCTGTTGAGAGGGCCTGCCAGATCCTGTAAACAAAATGGTGACTGATCCCATTATGCACAGCGAGACTAGGCCCTAGAGGCGATAGTTTTGACTTTTGAGAGGGCCTGCAAGTTTCCGGCCGCTGTTCGACAAACGTACGTCCGAGTTCTTTAAATTAAACTCTGTGACCCACCAGGAAATTCGGTCTAAACTTTCTTACAGATCATGACAATGAAGAAACCAATATGTTTTAGAATTACCGACCTTCTGCCAATAATATTTTTAGCGACAAAAAGGAATTGAAGGGGAAAATATCTGCCGAACAAAAGCAAATTCGACGGTCAGGAAAGTAACAGGTTTTTCGTATTGTTTTTTGGTTTATTTAGCTATCGAAGACTGTCAACTGACCAAGAGTTAATGAGATTTAATTTTGTTAAATTGTAGGCTATAGTGTAGCGTTATTCAAGTTTCAGTTGTTGTGGAAACCGAAAAAGTTAGAGCTGCTCCCATCGGTTAATTTTCGTAATCGATTAATCGTTGTCAACAATCGATTAATATCGATTAATCGTATTGATAATTAATTTAAATATGACATCATTGACATGCCCATGGTGGTTTGTAATTAAATTAAAGTTTTTACTAAATTTTTGGGGGTTGCACCAGTCAGTATAAACGTTTTAAATCTGCGTTTAAAATGAACGTTAATCACAATTATAGATTACGCACTTTCTCGCGCTCTTACAGTTACACTTCACACAAGAGACATGCATGAAAAGACAGAGACGATATTAAGGATGTTTACTTTAGTTGTTTACCTCTGACACTCCTAAGTGAATTTGCGAGACTCTTATGGATAATTGGTTTATGAATTATGACAGGTTTAATTAACTAAGACGTGTTCGTAAATCGTAATCATAGTCCGTTATTACCTATCTGTTAAAAAACATGTTTGTTATTAATGTTTAACGCCCCCAAACGTGTCAATTTAATCGCTCAAACATGACACTTGGCGTGGCGAAACTAACGTTTTGAAACGTGAAACAAGGTTTTAAAATCGGCACGCCGCAATGTTGGACGCAAATGGTAATAAATTCTTCTAATAAAAAACTTTAAAGATATTTTCGCAGCACTGGTAAACCCGATCAGACTACGGTAAACTTTGCACGCTGCGAGTGAATTTTTTAATCCGGAAAGAAATTAACTCATTCCCGCATCACACTGTGTGGTGTTATAGATGATCCGATTACCGATTACTATTAAGCATAATCGATTCTGGAAAAATAATCGATTAATCGATTAATCGATTAATCGGGAGCAGCTCTAGAAAAAGTATAAACCCAAGAGTCTCTGGGTAGACTAAAGTGTATTTTCGTTGATTATTCCGGCCGAAAGTTGACAAAGCTCAACAGTAATTGCTTTCTTCAACAATTCCTGCATTTTAAAGCTAGGATTCGTATGTCATAAGTCTTCAATGGCCTTCAAAATCTTCGGATATAGCCATGGCTATTAACAATGGTAGTTAATTATGCAAATTTATTCCGTGCCAAGTTTTGCCAATTTTTTTACAGGATCTTGCAGGCCCTAAATTCGGCGTGTGTGACCTGTCCATGATGCAATAGGGCCTGTGGAGGAGGCAGGCCCAGCCCCCACAAATGGCCCTGGGGACGAGGTTGTATGGCTCATTTTTTGCAGCCTGTGCCAGGGCCATTTGTTCTCGCCATTTTGTTTTTGGCCGCCATCTTGGCCCAGCCCCCACAAATAGCCCTGGCCCTGGGGACGAGGTTGAACCTGACAAGTGATAATTCAAAACAGTTTAATAGAAATAAACTAACGTTTCATTAAAGACATTTTGCTCACTCTGAAGATGTTGCACGTAAGCAACGAAACTATTGATTTATTACTTGTTATGACTTTACACCTTACAATTGAGCTGGGCTCTTATCTTCATTCTAAAGGCTAGTTTCCACTCAGGAAAATCTTCCGCAGGATAGGAACGGACAGGAAAGTTTCCTTTGTGTTAAAAACATTAGTTCCGACTGAGAGTTCACGAGACAAAGGAAACTTTCCTGTCCGTTCGGGTTCTGTGGAAAATTTTCATGAGTGGAGGAAACCAGCCTTATAAGACTACGATTTCCACCTCGGGCTGGTATTAATCAATAGCTACGATCGAGGGGCAATTAGCACTGATTTAAATCACGTACGCCTTCAGAAAAATCACAAAAGATCACGAAAAATCATTAAAAAAATCCAAAATATTCATATGAACAAAAAAATCACGATAAATAAATAAATCATTGCAAATACAAAAAATAGGTACGCAATGCGTACATGTGCCTACCGCTGTAAAGCAAAGATGACAGTATTTTAGGTAATAGATAAAGCATGAGCAGCGATCTGTATCTGATTTACAAGGGTGCGAATGCTTTATCGTACTTATCAAATGGACGCATCTAAATAGCCATGTTTTCAAACTATTTTTCACGTTGGAGTGATTTTAGCTAAGTAAATTGAGGAAAAAGTTTATGTAACTCAGGACGAATCTGTATGCGATTTACAGAGATATTGATTAAATATTCATTTCTTTTTAATTTTCTTCATGAATTTTTAATGAACTTGATAAGTAATATATCGTTCTTCCTCCGGTAACTAAATACCTTGTACAGCCAAGCAGGTGAAAATACGAATCGAAGCCGAGTTTGGCTGTATTTAGATATCAGAGGACGAGCACTGACGGGTGTTGGATATAGCTTCTCAAACGAATCAATATTTTAAGAGAAAATCGACGTCGAAGTTTGCTAAATTTGACCGTAAACTTCCTCCGATTTCTAAATACTGATTAAATATTGATTTCTTTTTAATTTTCCTTATTTTTTTATGTTTACAGAAAGGCAATAGTCCACTACATATCGCATGTTTAGCTGGACAGACAAAGGTTGCTAAAATAATATTAACAAATGGAGCTCATGTCAACTCAAAAGCACAGGTACTGATCAGCCATGATATATATAACTCAGAGTACTGTAATCAGCCTTGATCAATAATCTCCAACTAGTGTACTATATCAAGAGATTATTAACCGAGAACGAGGTCTGTGCGGGAAAATATCAGACCGACGTCTTGACAGTACGGACCGAGCCGCAGGCGAGGTTCGTACAAAAAAGACCGAGGTCTGATATTTTCCCGTACAGACCGAGTAAACGAGGTTAATAAAGCGTTTATTATATGGCTATTCAAGTTTTTCGATAATTATTGTATCAAACATAGTGTGAAAACATTAGAAATTCACGCGAGCAAAATCAACATCCGGGACAGCGGCCCGGATACGGAAAAAGACGGACCGTGGTCCGGATACGCATTTTTACGGACCGTGCGTTGACCAATCAGAACTCAGGATATTACAAAGCCATATAATAAACATGTATTATTATTAAAAAAGAATACACGATGAGCCCGCGATATTTTTTAACAGCGCAGACAAAATTCCCTGCTGTTTCGTCTGTGGCGAAATTTTGAAAATGTGGAGAAGGTATGACGACCAAGATATCTTCAAGATTTACTAAACAAGATTTATTTTGGGGAAAGTGGGTAAATTATGTATTATTCCTTTCATCCGACGACTTGTTTACTAGTTAGTGCTGTCTTTAAAACATACTCAGATTCTGTCTTATGTCGAGCAAGACCTCTTAACTGCCACAACGTTGTGCTAAATTTATGTATAATTCCGTTCGTACATAGAAATATATAATCAGTTTTTTTTTGTCTCACTCAGATCTTACAATAAAGTTTGACATGCCTACGCTACTAATTTCATTGCGGCGACGACATGCAAATATTGTCAATTTCTGCAAAATCTGCCCGATTGCCTCAAAATATTTTTACCGATTGTCAGTCTTTAGTTGATTTTCTTAAATTTTAACGACACTTTTTTGTTCTAAAAATTGTAGAAATGGGGCTTTGAGCTCAATTAAACTGCGTGCATTTGAAGCCACGGCATGTTAACCACAACGTACTCAAGTCGTTGTCACCCAATTTAATATCGTACGATTCACTAAAATATCTTTCTATTTCTTCACGTTGTGGGAGGCTGCTTCTGACTGTTTCCAGTGTCCTTTCACAAGCCGTTTTACAAACTATACACCTTTTTCTGGGGGAAATAAGGCCATAAGGGTTGTGGGGGGAAAAATTTACCGCCATCTTTGTTTATGTTTTTGAAGTCCCCAGACTCCCCACGACAACTCGCGCGACGCATGCGCAGACAAAATTCCCTGCTGTTTCATAGTGTAACATATGTCCCATTGCGGCCTTAGAACTTGTTCCCAATCCCAAAGTTGACTGGCATAAGAAATCTTGACGTCAGCAACTTAACAACAAATACAGTCAAAAGATGGCAAGTACACAACACGAGATATTGTTAAGGCATTAAGATTATTATAAAAGGTACAACTTTAGTTAAGACTTGGAATTGAATTCTTCGTAGATTTTATCGTCTGTTTTTCAGTTTATATTATCGTGAAGTTTCTTCGTTGCTGGCACTGAAGAAAAACAACGAAATTTAAAGGTTTTACAGCTCAGTAATAAAAACAAATGCAAGAAATTAGCATCTTAAACCTTATTGAGTACTTCTTGTGTCCTTACATTCGTTTAAATTTTCTTAAAATAACCCTTTTTGTCTGTTTTCAATCTACGAAAGCTTATGAACTTTAGTGGCGCCCATTTTAGGTATTAGGTAGTGGTCACGTCATCATACAGCTGGCACGCTAAATTCGGCCCCATGTCCTGTCCAGTTTTATTGAGATCAGTGTGGTAGACCAATAGACTTTTCCGCATGAAGTGAATGAATCATGTGATCTTTCTTTTTGACAAATTTGATTGGTTAATGTTCGAAGTTTTCGATGTCCGAAGTTTTGCGAGAGCCAATCAAATCTCTCAACGCGTTATCCACGCACTTCGTGCGGAAAAGTCTATTGGCCATTTCCCAAAAGAGTTGAAGACTGGTGACGGGTTAGGAACGCTAGGGTACTTGGGATCACGCTTGGTAGCGTAAGCACAATGAAACTGTCCCTCCAAACGATCCCAATTATCCTGGCGTTCCTAACCCGTCACCAGTCTTCAACTCTTTTGGGAAATGGCCAATTGGTTAAGCTGTACCAGGATCTAGATACATTTACATTATTAATACATTTACATCACTCATCTATTTTTATTTGTAGAATGGTTTCACACCACTATACATGGCAGCTCAAGAAAATCATTTGGATACAGTTAAGCTTCTTCTTTCAAGTGGTGCTAATCTGCAAGCTTTGACTGAGGTAAATTACTCTGTAATAACCCTTTGAGGCCTGGATCTCTCCCTGTGTTGAATAAAACCGTCTAGATAGAATACTAAAGACTTGTCTTCAGGCTTCAAAGGGTTAAACAGATAAGTTTTAACCCTTTGAGGCCTGGACCTCTCCCTGTGCTAAATAAAATCGTCTGGCGTTAGCCAGATAAAATACTAAAGACTCGTCTTCAGGCTTTAAAGGGGATAAGTAAATCTCGTTTGTGTAGCTGTTGGTAGTTTCACTCGAAAACTCCTGCCATTATCAAAGGGCTACTCACTCAAGCTTTTCTTTCCTTTCTTTTATTTTTCTCTCTTCTCTTCTCCTTTCTTTTTACTGGATAGGAAGCTTGAGGCGATGTTACGGGGCCGGGGCGGTGTTTGCGCAGCTTGCTGTGGTGATTATGCGCTTGTGGGCGGCTGTTGCACCCGACCGGTGGTCCCGCATGGCCAGGGTCATCTATTGCTGAAATTAAACAATAGTGTAATATCACTTGAGTTCAGCGGTGTCTGGTTTTGGCCATGTGGGACCGCCCGTTGGGTGCATTGGCCGCTTATGGGCGTGTGATTGCCATGGCGGGTTGTGCGGATATCGTTATCGGTTTCGTGGCATCGTTTTGGGTTTCCTATCAAGTTCCCCTTCATTATCTATGTTTAGTTTATTGTGTTCTTTATATTCATTATTGACATCTTATAATTTATTTTCAAATCTACATCAACTACATGTACTCTCTATTCCTTAATACACAGATACTGTCGAACACAATCTATATAGATAAGACTTGTGCAGATACAACAACATGAACTACTATCTTTGGAGTATTGCAGGCTGAAGGGGATGAGATAGGGTTAGTCGATGCGTGACCGGTAGCAAGGCTGCTCCTTGAGCCTGCCCAAAAGATTGACAAAGGCGTAACCTAGAGCCTGACCAAAAAACCCTTATGGTGACACTTCTCCCATCCCCTAGCATGCATGTCACCTGTACAGTGTACAGGGAGAGTTACCTTCAATTCCGTTAAAAGGCCTAATCTTCCCAAGTTCCATATAACTAAACTTATAAATAGTGTCCCCAATATAACTAAACTTATAAATAGTGTCCCTGATAAGTCTAAAACTTATAAATAGTGTCCCCAATTAGCTGTAATATATAGCTAAATACATTGACACTTAAATAAAGTTATTCATTCATTCATTCATAACCGGTGAATCTCCAGTGTTCGCTCTAGTCTTGTAGCATCGTTGACACTAAGTGACTCCTGAGTTGGAAGAGGATGGGCCGGCATCTCTTCAAGGCTTGGAGAACTGTGACTAATGCCAGACCTCGATCTTATTATGCTTAAATAGTCCCCTAATCACGCGATCGGTCGTGCGCTGGGCCTAGTCCCAACCCCCTGTGGACACACATACAAACACGGAATAGTCGCCGTTAACTGTATTTATTACATAAATATATTTAATTTATTGCTTATATTATATTTCTCTACCTACAGTAATAAAAGGTAGTAAGTTACACGATAAATATAATGGCCAAACCGCAAGGAAATTATTTACTAGTTAATCTTTTATAGCCCAGTTGCCCAAGTCAAAATTTTAGGCTAACTATTTCGGCTAACGCCTGAGAAGATGCAAACCTTCAAATCAGTTATTGTTGTAATGTTTCTTAGCTCAATATCGCTGTTACCAGTCGGTATTTTTTTATTATGATACATGTATGTGTCGTGATTCAAATATTTTGTTTGCCACCAGGATGGTTTTAACGCTTTGGATGTTGCTGTACAGCAGGGCCACGAAGCTGTTGTTATTGCCCTTCTTCGAAGTGAGAAAAGGGTAGGCATCTTTTTGCAAGTGTAACATTTTATATGTCAAGGTTCAGAGTTCTTGATTGTATCAAGCCGTTTGTGTCTTTGTTTGTGCGTTTATGTGTTCGTTCCAGGCCTCGAAATAATTCTTGAAAGTATACCGGTCATCATGACCGGCAAAAAATTACATTTGCCGGTCACAGAAGATTTTTTACCGGTCATCTTTTGTTTTTTTTTCATTTGCGCCTATTTTAAGTGTACTTGTGCAGGTTCATTCTCAAGAAAATGCTTACTTCTTTGGCGGGAAAAAGATGAAAAACAGCAATTTCACTACTAACTCAGTTGCGCTTGTGTTTTGTTCCTGGTTTTCATTTTTGTCGGTGGCGGCGGTTGACACGTCGCAGATGAATATTGACTCGCATTTCTCGTTGGACAGATTTGGCATTTCCCAACCCGATAACTTTCTTCGCTATAGCCAAGATCGTCTTCATTAGCAGGCACGGTACACACATTACAAATGGTAACCGCACAATTTACGCACGAATATTTGGTATTTGGACGCTGACAAACAGAACAATTGTTTTGCCATAGCGTCAGAAGACTGCTGCTCAGCCTCTCTGCCACGAGGTATCGCGCACGAGTGTAATTTGAGTTCCAAGCATTAAAATAGTAGGCTGTGGGCGCAATGCCTGCAGTGTTTTGAGAAGTGAGACTTCCGCTTTTCCCCAAACGAAACACAAGCAATTGTTGAGAAACAATTACCCGCTCTTGTACGCATTTTGTATTAAAAAAATTTACCGGTCATAGATGTCCGGTAAGCGACGATATTTGCCGGTCAAACTGAAAAATTTACCGGTCAATGACCGGTGACCGGCACTTATTTCGAGGCCTGGTTCGTTCGTTTGTTTGCATATTTTTTGATGATGGGCCACTGCATTCATTCGATTATTCATTCATTCATTTATTCGTTCATTTATCCATACATTTATCTATCCATCCATTCATCTATCCATTCATCCGTCCATCCTTCTGTTCATCCATTCATCCGTTCATTTTTCTATTCGCCAATTTGCTCATCTCTACGTTCGTTCACTCGTCTGTCTGTCTGTCTGTCTGTCTGTCTGTCTGTCTGTCTGTCTGTCTGTCTGTCTGTCTGTCTGTCTGTCTGTCTGTCTGTCTGTCTGTCTGTCTGTCTGTCTGTCTATTCATCTATCTACTCATCCTTTCATCAGTTTTTCCGTTCGTTAGTGCGTGCGATCGTCTGTCCGTCCGTCTATCAACGGTTCGTCCGTTCATTCGTTCGTTTGATAGATTACTTGTTTGTTTGTTTTTGTATTTGTTTGTTTGTTTGTTTGTTTGTTTGTTTGTTTGTTTGTTTGTTTGTTTGTTTGTTTGTTTGTTTGTTTGTTTGTTTGTTTGCTTGTTTGTTTGTTTGTTTGTTTTTGTATTTGTTTGTTTGTTTGTTTGTTTGTTTGTTTGTTTGTTTGTTTGTTTGTTTGTTGGATCTGCCATTCATTTTAGATTTTACCAACATAAATATCTATATCATTAAAATATACAGCATATCCGTGCAATTATATTTCTTTGTCTTCTATAATCACAGAAAGGATTTCATGCTTTGCACGATGCTGCCCGCAAGGATCTCACAAAGCCAATAAAGTTCCTGATTCAGAAAGGCCACTCAGTTAATATCCCAGCACCAGTAAGTGCAACCACTACTTCGTTTCGGACCATTTCGGAATGGGAATAACCAGAATAATACCTGGAATCCAACCCAAATTAAGTCTCCGAATCGACGCACTGACCACTGGGCTATTGAGACATGGTCAGGACGGTCAGAGATTTTCACGAGTCTCTACAGAAAGACATTTCATTCTCACAAGGTAGAGCACAGGGAGCTCATCTTGGCAATTCGTCATGCCAAAAAGCCAAAAACCGCCACAGGGCGGACTCGAAAGACGCGCGGGGGACTGTGGCAGGGGATTTTAAAAAAAACGAAAAACGGTTACCGGAAGCGGGAAAAAAGGCGGAAAAAACGGGGAATGTGTTCCGCAAGTAGCCAGGACATCTCGTATCGTTGGGAGCCACCGTTAGAATACTGAAACCGACTGAAACTCAGAGTTAGATGAATGTGCAATAAATCAATAATCCTGAGACTTCCCGCTTTATCCGAATAGCTTATCGTAGGATTTCGTAGCTATCCGAAGTGTCAACGATGATGTAGTGTCCCAGCTACTTGCGGAACACATCTCCCGAAAATACGATATGTAATTTAGCTGCAAAATCACGGCTAAAAGTTGAGATTTTGCATAATTTTGATTTATATTTTGATAAATAAATCATTATCACAACTACTTCGCTAATTATCTTACAATTTGAACACCTATAGGCGCTTAAAACGATGTTCAAAACAAGGAAGAATTCGTGTTTCATCCCTTTATTATTTTCCTTCACACACCGAGTGTGCCACAGTCCCCCGCGCGTTTTTCGAGTACGCCACAGGGTGCCCATGCGCTTTTTGGCATGACGAATTGCCAAGATGGGCTCCCTGTGGGTAGAGTTGGAGTCCCTAAAACGACTTCTTCAAGTAGCGGAGCACGGGTGGTGTGTGCTGTTAGCGCGCTGCCTCTCACAAAAAGTTAAGCCCGGTTAAACGCGGTTCTGAGTATTTGGATGGGTGACCGCTTGGGAATGACCCCGTTGTCGAGCTTGAAACTCATATGGGTAGAGTTGTATTTGATCTCTTTTGTGCTTCGGGTTTTTTTCGCTGGGTTCTCCGGTTTTCCTCCCTCCGTAAAATCAACACCTACATCTTAGCTGTGATCCGTAGTCTGAACTGTGCGGTATGGTGGCTGCCTGGAGCGCCTTTGATATGCCTCGACACGGCCACGTTGATCTGCGTAATAGGCCATTTACACGATGACGTGGCTTTGGGCGACTACAACTACCAGAATGCTTTGCCAGTATTCTAGGCTTTCCGCTAAAAGGGAACATATTTTAGAAAAGCCGCGAAAGGACTGGACGGATCCCTTTGAGTGATCCGTTTTAGCCGAAACCCTAGAATACTGGCAAAGCATTCTGGTAGTTGTAGTCACCCAACGCCATTTCACATCATGGTGCAAATGGTCTGTTCAGCTGCTGGCTGCGAGTGAGGATGATTAGCCCCCATTCCTTTATCCTTTTTATGTATACCAGACGCTTCAGGACAATTTTGAAATTAAAATAGGATTTAACATCATAATAATAATAATAATAATAATAATAATAATAATAATAATAATAATAATAATAATAATAATAATAATAATAATAATAATAATAATAATAATAATAATAATAATAATAATATGAAATTCCGACCGTACAACCGAGAATCGAACCCAAATTAAGCCTCCAAATCAACGCATCGGCGCTATGACCACTGAGCTATTGAGATAGTGCCAGGACAGTCAGCGTTCTCCCAAACTTCCACTCGTGTTTCTACAACTCTATGGAAACACGGAAAATGTTTTCTATTTCTTAAATAATACACCTTTTAACACAAAACACGTAATTCAGCTATTTAACTGCAAAGTGCTTTTAGTAAAAAAACATATCTATCTATCATATTATAATAATAGTTATAATAAATAAATGATAATAATAATGATAGTAATAATGATTTAATCAGATACTTGAATGGCAATTTAACAAACTAGAAATTGAAAAACTCAAGTTACAAAAGTGCTAAGTTAATTAAAATACTTAAAACACTAATAATTATTTACAAATGCAATTAAAACTGAGCGATTTACTAGGACTATACAACGGGTTCAGGCACCAAGTCTCTTAGTTTGCTGTCAGTTTTCAAGGTACTTTCATAGAAAGACCGGCATAAAGACTCCCTTCTGTCGAAGAGAGTCGGTAGGTTCAGTTCGCGTAGTCCTTGATTGTATGTTAAAGGGTATTGGCAATAAAAATTAAGTTTCTCTCTTTTGAAAGAACTCGTCAAATGGTATAAGAAGACCTTTTACAATTTTTCCGTATCTGTTTTGGTTTTGGGAATATTTCTACCAAAGACAGCGTGCTGTCCGCCATCTTGGAATTATTTCGATATGCATGTGACATCATAAGCAGGGTAAAGTGAAATTTTTATCTTGCCAACCTTATGACATTAAGAGATAGAAACTCGATTTTGTTGCGCTATTTCCATTTTAAATTGACCCACAACATTTAAAAAGCCTTGCGTGGAAATGTGGTAACCCACGGAGTAGTTTCATCAGGTTTACCCTGCTTGTGACGTCACCAATTTCCTAGTTAATTAGACCCGATGTTACAACAAGATGGCGGACAGCACGCTGTCTTTGGTCGAAATATTTCAAAACACAAGAAAGATAGAGAAAAATTGTAAAAGGTCTTCTTATACCATTTGACGAGTTCTTTCAAATGAGACAAACTTAAATTTTATTGCCAATACCCTTTATGTGTGCATGGATGGATTGTTCGAACGGCACGCCGTTGTATGTCCTCAACGTAGCCCCTTATATGAATATTTCAGATATACTATTCTTATTCCGGGAACATCCTTAATTACTTACGTTTTGTTCATTATTGATTTCCCTTGCGCGCTACGCTAGAAGAAACGGGGGCTTGGGAATAAAGATGAGATTCTGCTAGGAGTGGCCGACAGGGTAAAGTGATTTATACGGTGGTGTAGGACGCAAGTTGATGTTGGAGGAACTCTTCACATGGCAGAGCTTTAAAAAGACACTTACAGCACAATGGCACATGTTTTTACCAAAAAGGGCACTTTACGGCAAAGTTGGGGGCATGTGCCCCATTGCGCCCCCCCCCTCCCCCCCACTTCGTATTCCCTGGATTTATTTTAAGTTCAATTTTGACTCACCAAGAAGTTATATTTAGCATTTATAGACCTGGAGCGAGGGGAATTCGATGAAATATTACCCCGGATATATCTTCCCGAGGGGTAATATTTCATCGAATTCCCCGAGCGAAAGGTCTATAAATTTTATATTATACCGAAATATATTAATCTTTCCATATTTCTTTTCATATTAATCTGAAATAATGTTAATAAAGTTCGCTTAGCTTAACTTTTGTCCTCTTTTCATTGTCTGTTTCCATTCTGTTGTCGTCTCAAGGCTTCTGGATGCATTGTTTGTTGCTTTCTTTGTATTCCCTTAATCCTTATTTTCTTGTAACCTAACAATCTTCTTGTCAACATCTGAATGTTCAGGCGAAACGTTTTCTTGTCTCGCCAAACTCCGCCATTGTTGACAGCTTCGTGAATCGTGCGTGGCGTTCACTCGTGGTACACGAAGCATATTCCCCGCTAGAGCGGGGAATAATAGTCGTATTCCCGGACGCTGCAGCGGGGAATATTACTTTTGAGGGGTAATTCGATGATTAATTGACTGGTCACATGGTACGAATCAAGCTTTCTGACTGGACAATTTACAGTTGAGGTATAATATAGAATTTTATTCTTCTTATTTTGTAGAATGGCTTCACACCGTTGCACATTGCAGCCAAGTACAACAGTAGCAATGCTGCTACACTGCTTATTAACAGTGATGCTAATATCGATGCACTCACAAAGGTAATGGTTTTCTTTTTATCAAATGTGAGCAGGCAGAAATTTTAGGCATTCCCGCAATTTTATTAGTAAATTTAAAGAGGAAATGAAATGAAAATTAAGTTTGTTTCATCTTCGCGATCTCCGAAAGTGATAAAGAATGACTTTTACAGTTTTTCCACATTTCACTTCGTTCACAAGTTATTTAAAATTGTTTGATATGTAAATGAGATAAGCTGTGACGTAAAGTTATGCGCAGATTATTGTGAGTTATTGGAAAATCATGTATATCTTTGGAATTACCAAACAATATTATTTAAAACTTTGCAAACTATATATGGACCTGGACGCACTAAACATCACAAGACCAAATTTTGTTCAATAACGTTGAAGATATACACGATTTTCTATATTACTCACATTTATCTGTACATAACTTTACGTCACAGTTCATCTCATTTACATATATTCTTCTTTCTTTCAGACTTATGCCATTACTCCTTTACATGCGGCGTCGAAATTTGGTCATGTGAAGATTGTCACATTGCTTCTACAATCTGGAGCCAAGCCAGACAAACCAAACAGGGTAAGCTGCGCTATACTTGTTAAAATGGTGCGACGCCTTTTTGCCGTTCAATATCTAGCTTTTGTTTTATAAAATAAATGAGTCCTTGTGCTTCTCTATCATGTGCACAATTATTTCAACTGCATCTCATATGTTAAACTCAGAGAAAAACTCTGAGCTCCAGACGGGACTCGAACCCGCAACCTTCCAAATACCAGCCAGACGCTCTCACCATTGAGCCACTGGAACTCAGATGGTAGACACGATCGGAATTTGCGGTTGTCGAGGCTCGCGAAATACGGGCTGACCCGTATTAGCTACGCATGCGTAGAACGAATGTCTTGCTTGTAAACGTCATCAATACACGCGAGACTAAGCGAGGCTGGCGCGAGATGAATGAGGAGCGAAGGAGCGTTGTGGTACATTTGGGTTCATACGATAAAATGAGGAAGATAAAGGAAAATAACGGATCCGTTGAAGAGGATACTAAGGGATATTGTAGGATAACAAGCATTTGCTGACTTGAAATCAAATATGACGGGAAAATTAGACGAAGAACAAGGTGCGATCTAGTATCGTAAACTTCCATGTAAAATGACTAAAATCTGTTGTTTGTTGGCCATTAACTACTCCCAAAGGAAGTCGGGTTGTTTTGTTGGCAGATTTGTGTACCCAATTGGCCTTTAAAACGGATTTCAAAGTTCGAATCAGTCGTGGACTAGTATACTTGAGTATACTTGACGACTGACGAAGTGACGAGTTGACATAAAACAAACCCAATCAACTATGTTTAGTAAATTTCATCAAGTTCGGCCGACAACTCACTTGAGCCAGCACGCACGTGGCCTGCGAACTGCCCCACGAAAGTGGCCGATTTTCTATGCGATTTCCGATCGTGCCAAGGTTGTTGTCGATATTTATACGCCTGGGAACTAGTCAAACCGTTGAAAAATTTGAACAACCTCGGTCTACCATGTGAGTTCCAGTGGCTCAATGTTGAGAGCGTCCGGCTGGCATTCGGAAGGTTGTGGATTCGAGTCCCGTCTGGAGCTCAGAGTTTTTCTCTGAGTTTAACTTACGACAGCTTGTACAGCAAAAACATACGAAAAAACTTAATTACCAACTCAAGCTGAAAACACTAATTATAACGTGCATTTATTATACAACTGCATTAAAAACTGTCCAAATAACGCTAAAAATGGGTGCAAATATACAGCGATATTTGGGTAGTTAGTTATTTGCACTGGTTATTTGGATTGTTCGCCAATCAAATTTATCACACGGGAGACTACTTCATGTATGTTTATTATTTTGTCCTGGTCTTCTCTGGCCTTTTTAGAATTTTCTTTTTCCATAAAAATGTGTTGATCTGAGCAGTTGTATAATAAATCTCTTATAAGATGGCACAACTCGTAAAAATATACAGCGATACTACACACCAAAACATCTAGTAAGATATAACTCATATGCTACGGCTTAGGAGCACATATGACTATGAATTTGCAACCTTAGCTCTCCATCTGAGCCTCAGTGTCTCAATGGTTAGAGCGTCTAACCGGTCATTAGAAGGTTGCAGGTTCGAACCCTGTCTGGGGTCTCAGAAATCTTTTCTGAGTAATTGAGCTTGACGAACGTCCACCAAACGTCTGTTACATTACACCAAGCTCGCAAACGTACCACATGCACCACATGTATACGTACAACTTATCATGTCACTTTAACAACAGCATCTCATATGCAAACGATACCACTTAGGAGCACATATGACTATGAATTTGCAACCTTAGCTCTCCATCTGAGCCTCAGTGACTCAATGGTTAGAGCCTTTAACCGGTCATTAGAAGGTTGCAGGTTCCAACCCTGTCTGGAGCTCAGAAATAATTTCGGAATATTTTAGATTGACGAACGTCCACCAAACGTCTGTTACATCATTACATTTACATCAAGCTCGTAAACGTGCCACATGCACTATATGATTGTACTGTATACTGCGTGTATAACTCAAGTCTTAGATTTTAATAAATATACACTGTATATAGATGCGCACATTTGTTTATCGATTAAAAAAAGTTTGTGTTTTTTAGGATGGATTAACATCTCTTCATTGCGCAGCACGGGAAGGACACACCGCCATTGTGGACAATTTAATCAGTTACAACTCTAACATTTCAGCAAGAACGAAGGTGAGGTTAAATCAGGGTTCAATTAGCGGCCGGCTGCCGGCTATAGCCAGCATTTTCACGCCGCTAGCTGGCTAGTGTATACGTTTTATAACGTAGCGTAACATCTCATACAACGTGGGGTAATGTTATAGAACGTAGAAAACGTCTCACAACAAAGTGTGACGTCTTATAACGTAGCGTACTGTAACGTCTTTAAACATAGCTTATTAACGTCTTACAACACAGCGTGATGTTGTATAACATAGCTTTAATAACGTGTTATAACGTAGCGTAACGTCTTAAAACGTAGTGTAACTTCCAATGTAGTGTAACGTCTCACAGCCTAGCGCGACGTCTACAGTAAATGAGTTTTTTTTAATACGAGCTTATTAACTAAAACAATTCCTGGGTGGGCCTCTCATGGACTCACATAGCAGGCAAATAGCCTGTATATCAAAATAGCCGGTACCATAAATGTAAATATGCAAGACAGCCTACAAAAATATCTAAATCCAAAATATTTATTTTGAACCCTGGGTGTACATTCTAAAGAATTCTACAGGAGAACTTATCACTGATCTTAATACACCTAGATCCCAATAGACCATTTTCACGATGACGTGAGGTAGCGTTGGGTGACTACAACTACCAGAATGCTTTGCCAGTATTCTAGGGTTTCGGCTAAAAAGGATGACTCAAAGAGACCCGTCCAGTCCTTTCGCGGCGTTTGGGTCTTCACCTACCTATCCTAAGAAGACATCTGATTGGTTAGGTAACCTAACCCAACACCTTTCCCTAGGAGCATGGGAACGAATTGATAATCGACAATGTGATTGGTCACTTATAGCCAATCAGAAAACTCGTTCATATTACTGTAAGTAGGTCTTTACTGCGGCTTCTCCAAAATATGTCGTCAAATATGTTTTCCCAAAAAGCTAGGGGGTAAACCAGATTTCTGATTTATAGGGTTAGGGTTTATGTTGTGGTTAGGGTATCGAAAAGATACCCTGAAATTCGCCCATAGAGTGAAGAGTATGGCTCAGTTAACACCGAAAAATTCTACGGGTAATGTCAACAAAGTAGTACTCCCGAAACGAGTTCGAGCTGCGATAAATTAAGCCGCTGTTACACGATGCAGTAATTTGTGAAACTTGTGTCACATCGCTATTGCCAGACAGGTTTCAAGACAGATTGCAACGTGTAACACCCCTCATTTTATGGATTTATGTCGCTTTCCATTGCGAGACAGTTTTTCACAAACCGTTGCGTGAAGTTGAAGTGCATTCTACTTTCGTGAAACCTGTTTCGCAATGCAAAGGCTTTTTTATTATTATTATTATTATTATTATTATTATTATTATTATTATTATTATTATTATTATTATTATTATTATTATTATTATTATTATTATTATTATTATTATTATTATTATTATTATTATTATTATTCTTTATTTAAGGAGGATAAGTTTTTCAGCAGAGCTGGTGGGGTCCTCCATTTACAGCTAAGACCTATAGGTGTTGATTTTACGGAGGGAGGAAAACCGGACAACTCGGCGAAAAACCCTCGAAGTACAGGAGAGATCAACTAAACTCTACTCACATGGGTCCCCACCCCGAGAACGGGGCTATTCCCAGACGGTCACCCATCCAAGTACTAACCCCGTCTAACCGGGCTTAACTATTGGTGAGAGGCAGCGCCCTAATGGCACACGTCACCCGTGCTTTTAATCTGTTTCGCACAGGTTTCACGAAACATTGCGTCGTGTAACAACGGCTTTAGCTCTATCATTTTCCTCTCAAATTCAAACAATTTTATATATAGCGTGACTCGGTGACCGACTCATTCCTCGGCGATGCCAAATGTTTATTTAAACTACCTTTGAATAAAGCCTTTGGCATTTCGGTAAAAGAAATCGTTATATACAGGTTCGACTGTAGCTAAAAGTGGAGTAACCTTTCCCCCTAGGGTGGGAAATTTGCCTTAGATATTTGGCCCTATCACGTGGCACTAAGCGTGGACGGTTTTGATTGGAATAAAAACCGCCTGAAACCATCCGACTCTGAACCGTTAAACCGTAAAACCGGTTTTTCAAAATTTCAGAAACTAACGCAATTTCAGTGTTGAACTAATTGAAGGAACGCAATTTCAAATTTTTAATAGCGCTGGACGTCATAATTTGGCTGTATAATTACAAATGGGTGCTTAAATCATGGCAAAATATTGAACAAAAAACGAACGTTCAGCGAAAACGTTTGCTAATAATTTTATTTTGCTTTTCTCATCTTTAATAGTAACAATTTTAAGAACTAAAACTAAGAACTCGGGTACTCAAGTACATTATTAACGTCAAAATACCAATGACAGTAAATAACTAATGATGACGGTTTTCCGGTTTTTCTAAAAGCTAAACCGAGAAAACCGGTTTACAGAGGATTTCACATAACTTTTGCCGATTGTGTTTAGAAGTTCGTTCGTTATTTCCGAAGTTGGCGACGAACTTCGCAAATTCATTACGTAGTAGCCAATCAAGTTGCGAACTTCGAAACGAACTTGCGAACTTCCGAAGTTATCGCTACTTATTACTTGCGTTTTGTAGTTGTTGGACTAAGCAGCAAGCCGTTAGCGAAAACACTACTGAAGTATCAGCTCGATTTACTCGTATTATTTAGATTTACAATTATTTCATGCGGGTGTCGTATTGAATATTTTCTGTTTGCCCGATTTAAATAAATTTTATATCGAAATGATCGTTTGAATCTGCCGAATCCAGCACTATAGGTTTTGTCTACCGAAAGTATTAAGATCCGTTGTTATTCGAATATTTACTCTATACGTTCAACAGCGAATTTCGAAATGATGCGAACAACGAACTTCGCAATCTCGCAAGTTCGCAAGTTCGTTTCGAAGTTCGCAACTTGATTGGCTATTACGTAATGAACTTGGGAAGTTCGTCGCCAACTTCGGAAATAACGAACGAACTTCGGAACACAATTACTTTAAAGGGTATTGGCAATAAAAATTAAATTTGTCCCATTTGAAAGAACTCGTCAAATGGTATAAGAAGACCTTTTGTAATTTTTCTGTATCTTTCTTGTGTTTTGTAATATTTCGACCAAAGATCGACAGCGTGCTGTCCGCCATCTTGTTGTAATATTGGGTCTAATTAACTAGGAAATTGGTGACGTCACAAGCAGGGTAAACCTGATGAAACTACTCCGTTGATGACCAAATTTCCACGGAAGGCTTTTTAAGTATTGTGGGTCAATTTAAAATGGAAATAGCGCAACAAAATCGAGTTTCTAGCTCATAATGTCATAAGGTCGGCAAGATAAAAATTTCACTTTACCCTGCTTATGTCGTCACATGCATATCGAAAATAATTCCAAGATGGCGGACAGCACACCTTCACGCTGTCTTTGGTCGAAATATTTCCAAAACCAAAACAGATACGAAAAAATTGTAAAAGGTCTTCTTGTACCATTTGAAGAGTCCTTTCAAATGAGACAAACTTAATTTTTATTGCCAATACCCTTTAATAATAAAACCGAAAAAAAACCGGTAAACCGCCCAACCTTACGTGGCATTGTCCCAATTTTCGCCGTGGTGCTTTTGCAACATTTCTGAGCAATTTTCCAATTGCATGGGCATTAGCCGGGGGGTTGGGCACGTTTGGATTTGACTGATAGCCTGATACATAAGTTTAATGTGATCTGGCTTGATATATTTTTAGAATGGTTTGTCGCCGCTTCATTTAGCAGTTCAAGGCAATCATTCGAAAGCTATCACATCGTTGATTGAACAAGGAGCACCGCTGAATGCTGTAGCTGTGGTAATGTATTTAATGATTTATAAATATGATTGGAAGTATCGTTGATGGTAATTACATTGGTGCTTTTGATAGTGATGATGGTGGTGATTGTGGTGATGGTGGTCGTGATGCTAATAGTGGTGGTGATAGTGGTGATGGTGATCATGGTCATCATGGTGATGGTGCTGATAGTAATCGTAATGGTGGTGGTGGTGGTGATTATGGTAATTGTGGTAGTGGTATTAGCGGTGGTAAGGTGGTTGTGATGGAAATAGTATAGTAGTCATGATGGTGGTGGTGGTGATAGTGGCCGTAATGGTGGTGATGATGATGGTGGTGATGATGATGGTGGTGATGATGATGGTGGTGATGATGACGGTGACGGGGATTCATAATCGTAATGGTGCTGCTCGTGATGGTAAGGTGGTGATGGTCGTAGTAGTCGTGATGATGGTGGTGGTGGTTAGTGGTGATGGTAGTGGTAATAGTGGTGGTGATGGTTGTCGTGATAGCAATGATGGTGATGACGGTGGTGATGACGGTGGCAGTGACGGTGCTGGCTAAGGGTGATGGTAATAGTGGTGGTGATGGCGATGATGGTGGTCGTGATGGTAATGTGGTGGTGGTCGTGTGTTGGTCAT